>PGTU02004714.1:0-29338 GCA_002896215.2 Cicer echinospermum
AAAAGGGGTCAGAATGTAATATCTACTGTTTGATGACGACAAGTGACCACCAACTATGGACAATTGCAGCAAGATCAAAAAATAGAAATCAAACCAGTCTTGACATGAGTTCCAAATCACAATAATCAATAAATGAAGTTAATATAAACGGTATATGATTAACACCTATCAATAGTTCATAAATACTTGCAGAACAATTCATATTTACATATGCATTTAACAGGTTTTCAAAATCAAAACAACATTAACAAATCATTTAAAATCATATTTTGACAATTTGCATAAGTGTATTCGATACACCATGTTGTATTCGAATCAACTTAAGTCAGAAGCAAAACTTTAAAAGTGTATTCGAACTACACGCATCCTGTAAGTCGACTACAAGCTTAACGTCAGTGCCAAGTGTATTCGACTACACCATCTGTATCGACTACATCAAGTCAGTAGCCAAATGTATTCGATACACTTCATATGTGTCGAATACGAAGTTAAGTCAGAAGCTAAATACATTGATCTGTATTCGACTACACTGATGTTGTATTGTCGAATACAAGGTGTAAAATCGAATTTTTTAAACGTTACAAAGATGTGTATTGAATACACATATAGTGTATTCGAATACACCTGGAACACATTACAATTTTTCAATCTGGAATGCCTCTAGAACATTGTAATTTTTCATCAACCTCTTGGATCAATGGCCACGAATCTGAAAGGATGTTTTATGGAGTTATAAAATATCCCATAACTTCAGATCAAAAAATTTAACGATCCTAAAATTAATTCATTTGAACAACTTTTGAACAAATTCTGATTTTTCTAAGTACTTGCATTAAGATTTCATATATTCTAAAAGTTCTCAAGTACTGAATTACTATTGAGTTGTTTATCAATATACCACATTCTTAGATTTATTCAAACCTTATTGTATCATTTGTTACAAGTAAGATAGTGGTGTGCTATCTTAGAAGAATTGTTAGAAGTTTTGTAGCAAGAATCCCAGGGTGGGAATTGTACATTTTTCTGACAAGTAGTTGATTAATCTCTTGTGGTGTGCAAGAGGACTGACGTTTACCCTTGGTTATAGGGGAACCAGGATAAATCTTATCGTGTTTCATTTACTTACTGCATTGTTATTAAGCCTTGTTCTTAAACTCAGAAATCTGATTACCATATCACTAAAAACAAGAAATTTACTAACACCTAATTCACCCCCCTCTTAGGCGTACTTCTAAACTAACAACTTGATAAATAGCACATTTATGAACTTCTCATTCATAAGGAGCTGAGTGCTACTATCATCAGCATATAGTAATTGCTCACTGCTCATAAGTTAATTTGTTGGTAATTAATTTTAATTGCATTCTACTGCTACAGTTATTGGTAATTAATATAATTTAATATTTTCATGAAGGTTTTGTATGGAAAGTGGTGTGCATGCATAAATTTTCAGATAGATTTTCATTCTTATCTCCACATAAGCTGTCCATGTTTAAACTCGATCTAGTTAATGTTAAAAAATATGTCGTTGATATACTTCTGGAAAATAGAGATACAAATTGTTTCTTGCGGCCATATATCAAGGTAATTATATATTTTTATCTATATCTCTTTTTTAATTTATGATACTTTATCAGTTGTGTAAACAAGATGTCAACCAAATTTTTGTTGTTGTAGGCAATATTGGGTGTTGTTTGCCTCAATGTCACGCTAAATTATATATATTTAGATCCCTGACGATCATTATAAATTCACTCCGTATAAGAATATCTTCGACACGTAAGTAATATCATCTATTTTACATTTTAAATATGTGTTTAGTAATTGATAATATCACATTTATTTTCATAGTTCTTTACAAGTTTTCCGCATCAGGGTTGCTACAGTACGAATCTAAGTCAAACAACATCACTGGATTCCAATAAAGGTTTGGAATTGTTATTATAGAACTTAATTATATGCTTAAAATATATCAATTAACAACTAATGCATAATATTATTTTATAGTGTCCTCGTCAAACTAACATATAATTGTGGTACTATATTATTGCGATTCAATGAAGGAAGATTATTGATATGAATCAAAATAAATTCCAGAACAGGTACATATTTTATTATATTTGATTTTCAATATTATAAATATATATTTTTATATTTATATATGATTCTACTTATTTATGTTCAAATATTATATCGCATAGTACTTGAACAACTTCATTCAACATACTCTAAAAGTGATCGAACTAAAAGTTATTATAAAATTGTTTGGAATTGGCTGCTGGAATTGTTGGAAATTGGGATGCTGCAAATTGCTAGAAATTTATAATCATTATTTTAATTATTGTACAAATGTTTTTGTGCATATTGTAATGATATTGTGGGTATGTAATTGCTATGAATATGATATTGTTGCTGTGAATATGTTATCGAATATAGTATTGATGTAATTTGAAGTTGTTGTGAATATGTTTTGAATTAGAAAATTGCAAGTCAGTATGTTTCAATATATGATTATGGGAAAAATTGAAAGACAACGATTCTTTACAGAATGCCATTAAAAACCTGTTTTAAATTTCAACCAGCGCTTTTTTTAAAAATGCCATTAAAAAATGTCAATCAAATTTTACAGCGTTTTTAATAAAAAGCGTTTGTAAAACGACTATAAGAATGCATCTATTACAACGCTTTTGTGAAAAAAGCGTGGTAAACGGTATCAAACAAACAGTGTAAACACCCCGATTTTCGAAGCGAGGGGTGTATTTTTTTTTTCAAAAGAAATTAAAATAAAACAGAGAAAACAAATAAGGAAAGAAACCTTTGGATAAATAATTGAGTCATTATAATTTACAAGCAGCGGAAAAGTTTCTCAAATATGAATCCAAATATTTACACATCAAAAGTGGTACATGTAACCCATCGGAAAATAACATGTCAAGCTGACAGTATTGTATAGGTACAAACTTCCATTTTAAAATAAATACAATTCAAAAGAAGACGTATGTTCCCTCTATGTCAACCTAATCTGGATCATTCTCCAAAACAAACTAAACGCCCTGAGTGATCTCCACGCGACCCCGTAGAGTCTCCTAACATACGTCTAGTCAGGCATTCCCTCTCATTTCCCATCACAGGTACGAACGGTAGGATTGTCCTGGCTCTCATCTGAGGCAAAGCCCAGATTTTCCACAATAGTTGTAAAGGTCACAACTTCACAATCAGTCACACTTCACACAAAATCAAAAACATAACACTCAATCATAACTTGATTCAAAACACGATGTGTGCCAAGCACCCTAATGCGATGCGTATATGCCAAAAACGCAATGGACTCGGAATTCCAACCAAAACCCTCCTCGAAGGGCGTAAATCATAATTGCTACGCCTATCGCAGGCCAAAGTACCAATTACGCGGTGCCACTATCACGGGTCAGCACGATTTACTAAAAGCATGTTAAATCATAAACGTACCACCTATCACGGTACAGTACTGTACCGACGGTGCCACCTATCACGGGTCAGCACGATTTACTAAAAGAAAAAGCGTAAATCGTAAACGTACCGCCTATCACAGACCAAAGTACTATTTTACCGAGGTGCCACCTATCACGGGTCAGCACAATTTACCAAAAACGTAAATCGTAAACGTACCACCTATCACGGGTCAGTACTGTTTACCGAGGTGCCACCTATCACGGGTCAGCACGATTCACCAAAATGAATGCAGAGCATTACAAGACTCCATCCACCACAATCGTTAAGCAAATGCAGATATTAAAAGATTCCCATTTTTTAATACTCATTTAACTTAAACGATTTTCACAACAAACATTAAGTAATAAATAAGACACTAAGAGATTCCCCATTCTTATACTCATTTAACTTAAACGATTTTCCCAAAACAACATTAAGTAAACAATACATTAAGAGATTCCCCATTCTTAATACTCATTTAACTTAAACGATTTTCCAGAACAACATTAAGTTAAACCGAGATATTAAAAGATCCCCATTTTTATACTCGTTTAACTCTAATGGTTTTCACGCCAACATTAAGTAAACGTAGACATTAAGAGATTCCCCATTCTTAATACTCGTTTAACTCTAATAGTTTTTCAAATTCCACACAAAAATAACTCAAACCTATTATCAGATCCAATCCACAACTCATACCAAAACACATCAATTCATTTCTCCACAGAATCCAACCAAACACACAACAAATTTCATCAGTATTAATTAAGAACACGTCAAATACGACGAACACAAATCAACACAATCCACCACTCAAACACAACAAGTTTCATTTACTCAAAATCATACATAAATGAGTTTAAATTCATTTTCCACGAAAACATTCATCAATATAACCAAAACCTAAACTCTAAGATTTTACCCATAAAGCCTCAGATTCATTTTCCCCCAAATCAACACTTCAACCCTAACAAATTCATTTCCACACAACCACAGATAAGTCCCTAAATGCAAACTAGAAGTTTGGAAGGAGCCATTACCTTAACGTTAGCTTTTATGTTCGATTACGGTACCGTGAGTAAATTCGGTAAAATCTCCGCTCGCAACGTCGCCTCCAAAGTTGGTTCTCCTAGCACCGTAGCGTGGTAGTGAGCAACTTTCCCTTCTATCTCTTCGCGAAACGAAGCTTAGATCTAGATGAAACGGGGAGGTTTTGTGTTTTGACAGTTTTGAAATCCCTAACTCCGTTTTTGAAATCGAGAAGAGGAAGGAAGTTGGGAACTTGATCTTTCTCACCCACTAGCCTTGGGTTTCAATTCTCGAACTTCAAAGGAAGCAAAGAAAAACGAAAAATGAAGAATGAGGGAGGGAGGTTCACGCAATTGGCAGGAGAGAGAAGATGGGAAATGTTTCTTTTCTTTTCCTTTTCCTTTCCTTCTAATTCCTTTCTTTCTATTTCCTTTCTTTCTTTTCTATCTCCTTTTCCTTTCCTCCAAACAACCAATATATATATATATATATATATATATATAATATATATATATATTATAACTTAACAAATATCTCAAAAATATCTAGATATTTGTTAAATTACCATTTCACCCATAACGCATTAAATCCTTCGTAAAAGATTCACCGCAGCTAATTTAATTTATTCATCGACGAGTAAATCTAATCGGCATCAAATATCTTTTGGTCATATAACTCCAAAATATTAATAACTTTGGCTAAAAAGCCTCCGAGTTCAATACCAAAATACACTAAAATACATAAAGTATACTTTTAAAATTAAGGGTCTTACAAACAGCGCTTGTTAGAATAGTTTTACATCGCTTTTTGTGAAAAGAGTTGTAAGACTAAGTATAGCAAGCACTGCGTGTTGTACACGTTTTACACGTTTTCACAAAAGGTGCTGTTGAAACTATTCAACAAGCGCGCTCTATCTGCATCTATTACATCGTTTTTTTAGAAAAGTGTGTAAATAGAGAGTGTTGAGCGCCATATATTACAACGCTTTTTATTTTAAAATAGCGTTGTTATATATAACACCCCAAAATTATATAATAAATTATTTTACAATGATTATATGATTTAAATAATTGATTTGGTTTTAAAATTATTTTAGAGATACATGTTAATAAATTGTGTGATTAGTTTTGTTAATAGGTGCGTTATATTGGTGTTGCTTTTATACATATTGAACTACATGAGCAATCTAAATAATAAATATATATTTTATATATTTTCTAAAATAGTATGTAGTGTAATTAATTTAAGAATGAGATCTAGAAGATTTTATGTGTATCTTAATCGTACCAATTAATGTAATACTTTTCATATGATTGACGATATAATTAAGTGCCAACATAGTTTATTTTAATTATTATAACTAATTTATATTTTTAGTTATTTTTATAAATAATTATCTGAAGATAGAGTTTGATATTTGTTTGATTCGTTATTTTTATATACTTTTATACATTGTCGATTATATATATATTATTATGGTTTAGTATTAATATAAAAATGTTATGTTATATTTATTTATTTTATTAATTTTGACTATTTTCTAATATGCTGGTATTGTTATAAATGTTGAGTATTTTGAGAAATAAATATATAATTGTAGAGACTATTTTGAATGTGAGAGTTTCATTATTATAGTTTTTTTTATATTGATTATTTTTAATTACTCTAATTATAAAATATTAGTAATCTTTGGAAACTGTGTTTGGAGTAATATTAAAAAGGAGATTAAATAATTATTAATTTTATTTTAGTAAAATAAAAATAAATATAATAATAATAATAGTTAATAATAAATAATAATAGTAAGTACAAAAACATAAATAAAGGGACCAATGGGTTTGACTCATGTGTGAACCCTAATTGTTAATAAAATAAAACAAAATAAAGGGAGGAGGTGGAAGAGCAGCCGTAAAACCAAGGAGGAAACACAACAATAACTTATCGTTTGACATCGGTGATCGATATAACTGTACCAGAAAAATTTTTTCCATTTTCCCGCCAAACTTTGAGTATGTGTATTTCATTCATTTAACTAGTCAATTAAACATGATTTTCTAGATTTTTAACAACCACAATTTCTCTCTAAAGTAACTGACTTTTTTGTTTGTAGAATTTCATTACTTTGCACGTTCTCATTCACCGTAAGTCCGATTGAGTGAAACCAACGCCCAAAACGACCATGTGAAAAGTGGCTATATTATCCACTGGTTGGTTTTTTTATTTATGGTAATTTTCCTTGACCTAATTTCGAATTTAATTTTTAGAGTATCTTCTCATAATTTATTTTTAACGTTTACCTAAAAAACTGTCGAGTTTAGATCAATTGAAGAACAAATAAATCAATGAACAAAGGTTGTTTGCTCGTGGAATCGAATTCGTGTGTGAAAGCGTCAACATAAGGTAAGGGGTGAGAGAGAGTTTCAATTCATGAGTATAATATATTGTGAGATGAACGGGAAAACCGTATTTCCCAATGATTCATCCGAGCTCGCTACGTATGGCAGTAGCCCTTGGAGTGATAAATTAATTAATATGTAAAATGGAAATTGTGAGATTAAAATATCGAATAGAAATACTTATAAGGTGTTGATTGATTCGTTAAATGTGTGATATTTAATACTATTGTGATATTTGATTTAATTTCGTTAAATGTTGGCATTTGATATTACTGTGATATTTGATTTAATTTCGTTAAATGTGTGACATTTGATATTATTGTGATATTTGATTATTATTGTTAAATGTGTGTGTTTGATTAGACGTGTTTATGTGATGAGATATGATTAATGATAGTGATGTTGTGAATTGCGATGAGAATAACGAAGTAACCCCATAGTTGGTGAAATAATTGTGATTCCATATTGTGTTTGAGACGACAGGTCTTAATGGAGTATCATAGGCCAATGCGGGACAAAATAAATATTGAGAATTTGTGAAGTGAAGATTATTTTGTCATCATATAGGTAGGGCCTGACAAGCCTAGTGATTCCATGGAAGTACAACTGAATGAGCCTGATTGTGGCCGGTCTGCTATCGAGCCTTAAGGCAAGATTGTTTAGTCTTAGAGGTATTCGGTGGGGAGTTCCTAGGTGACTTGGAGGTAGCACTCCAAATGTTGGGAGCTACCACGCAACACACGTTTACTTCGACTGTCACGTATATGTGTCTCGGGTTGAGTTGTCAGGATCTATGAGGACATGCCAATTTGATTGTCCGTCCACCGGGATGGTGTCATATTATCAAGCCTCCTAATCAAGTACTTCAGAGTTAGAAATGGTACCACATTGTGAAGTTCTAGAGTCTAAGCTCATGCATAACATTGCATTTCCTTGATTTTTATGATACTTTTTATGAATATATGATTTCTTGATATGTGTAGTAGAAGCTTTATCTTTATTATAGTTGCTTATGAATATATGATTTCATGATATGTGGGGTGGAAGCTGATTTTTATATGGTTGTTTATGAAGATTGATTTCATTATAAGAATATGTGATGTTATGATCTTAGTGATATATGCATCTTTGTGAGTTGTGTGAGAATGTTTGTTTTAATGATACATCATCATGTCATGGCATAATCATCTTAGTGGTTTGTGTGAGAATATTTTATTTTTACATATGCACCATCATTTCATGACATATGTCTTTGTCGAAGTTGTCTTTTGGCAGGTTTATTTTCCCCATTTGTATGGGTGATTTGATGTGTGGAAGTTGCTTTAGTGGCAGGTATTTATATAGATCATATAGTTATCAGGAAGCATGCATAACATTGCACAATCTTGTGATTGTTTTACTGTGGTTAATGTGTATCTAATGTGATAATAAGATTTATTTAGATGATTTGTGTAACACCCCGATTTTTCAAGCGAGGGGATGTATTTTTTTTTTTCAAAGAAATTAAACAAAAACAGAGTAAAACAAACAAGGAAATACGTTTGGATAAATAATTGAGTCATTATAAATTTACAAGCAGCGGAAAAGTTTCTCAAAATACGAATCCAAGGTATTTACACTTCAAGAGGTGGTACATAGACCCCATCATAAATAACATGTCAAACAGACCATATTAGTATAGATACATTTTTCCAAATCAAAAATACTGCAACCCAAAAAGAAGGACGTCTAGTCCCTATACATCAACCTAATTTGATCATCCTACCAAAACTATACACCCTGGGTGATCTCCACGTCCCCGTGAATCCTCCTACATAGCTCCAGTCAGCACATCCATCTACATTTACCCATCCGTAGGGTATGAACCCAGTAGGGTCGTCCTGACTCTCATCTGAGGGCAAAGCCCAGATTTCCACAATAGTTGTAAAGGGTCACCAACCGAAATTAACAGATAACACATAACATTAAGTTTCTAAATGCACAAATAACCTTTCAACTTAGCATGCACCTTAAAAGGATTTTCCATATGCTAAAAGTTCATATAATGCTTGCCAATTAAAAAATGAAAATCAAAATGAAGTTTCTCAAACCATCAAGTAATACATAACTGACCAAAGCATTGATAAATCAGTTGAGCAATCGATTATCTGACTCAAAATGAGGACTTCTACTGAGCCAATCGATTATCTACTGAGTTCCTGCATGACCAATCGATTTCCAAATCGATTTTGTCAGTTTTGCTGAGTTCCTGTGTTGCCAAATCGATTTCCAAAATCGATTTTGTCAGTTTTGCCGAGTTCCTGCCTCTCTGCCAATCGATTTCCAAATCGATTTCTTAAAAGATTTGAAAGACATATTTATACAATCGATTGGCAAATCGATTAGGTTAAAATAGTGAAGTTCCTACAACTTATCCAATCGATTGGGAAATCGATTTCCCAGCTTATTCTTCCAAAATACTTAAACTAATTCAATCACACTCACACATAACTCCAAAAATTAACACTTAGCAAATCCCACACAATCACCACGACGAATTGGTTTTCGAAAATAGTTTTACAATCCATCGCACTCACACACGATAATCAATACATAACACTTAGCAATTCCAACACAATTACCACGACAATCCCTATTCCAAACCACTCAATCATAAACTTAATTCAAAACACGACTCGTGTGCCAAGCACCTAATGCAATGCGTATATGCCAAAATGCATGGACTCGGAATTCCAAACCAAAACCATCCTCGAAGGGTCGTAAAATCATAATTGTACCGCCTATCGCAGCCAAAGTACCAATGTACGAGGTCGCCACTATCACGGTCGTCAGCTACGATTTTACTAAAAAGTGTAAACCCATAAACGTACTATCACGGGCCGTATCTACGGGGTCCATCACGGTGTCTGCACGGTACTAAAATGTTAAATTGTAAATGTACCGCATATCACAGCCAAAGTACTATTTACCAAGTTGCACTATCAGCGGTCTGCACAATTTACAAAAATGCGGAAAACCATAAATGTACGCCTATCACGGGCCCGTAATCATTTATCGAGTTGGCCACCTATCACGGTCTCCACGGTTTTCAAAAACGTAAATCATAAATGTACCGCCTATCACATGCCAAAGTACTATTTATCAAGGTGCCACCTATCACGGGTGCACGATTTACAAAAAGCATGAAAATGCATGAGCCTATACTGACTCCATCCACAACAATCGTTAAGCAAATGCAGATATAAAAGATTCCCCATTTTTAATACTCATTTAACTTAAACGATTTTCAAAACAAAACATTAAGCAAACAGAAATATTAAGAGATTCCCCATTCTTAATACTCTTTTGACTTAAACGATTTTCAAAACGAATATTAAGTAAACAAGAAATTAAGAGATTCCCCATTCTTAATACTCGTTTAACTTAAACGATTTTCCAAAACAACATTAAGTAAATCGAGATATTAAAAGATTCCCCATTTTTAATACTCGTTTAACTCTAATGGTTTTCACGCCAACATTAAGTAACGTAGACATTAAGAGATTCCCCATTCTTAATACTCGTTTAACTTAAATGATTTTCTCAAAACACACATTAAGTAAACCGAGATATTAAAAGATTCCCCATTTTAAATACTCGTTTAACTCTAATGGTTTTCAAATTCCACACCGAACAAACTCAAAACATATTATCAGATCCAATCCACAACTCACCACCAAAACACATCAAATACGACGACACAAATCAACACAATCTACCACTCAAACACAACAAGTTTCATTTACTCAAATCATACATAATGAGTTTTAAATTCATTTTCCACGAAACATTCATCAATATAACCAAAACCTAAACTCTAAGATTTTACCCATAAAGCCTTAGATTCATTTTCCCCAATATCAAATACTCAAACCCTAACAAAATCTTTTTCCGCACAACTACAGATAAGTCCCTAAATCAAACTAAAAGTTTGGAAGGAGCCCTTACCTTAACGTTAGCTTTAACGTGCGTTTCCGGTACCGCGAGTAAATCCGGTAAAATCTCCGCTCGCAATGTCGCTTCCAAAATTAGTTCACTAGCACCGTGGTGTGGTGGTGAGAAACTTTCCCTTCTATCTCTTCGCGAAATGAAGCTTAGATCTAGATGAAACGGAGAGGTTTGTGTTTAACGGTTTTGAAATCCCTAACACCGTTTTTCTTCGTTTTCGAATCAAAAGAAGAATGAAGTTGAGTAATCTTATCTCTCACACTCACCAAACCTTGGGTTTCTAATCTTGAAGAAAGGAAGCAAAGAAAACGAAAATGGAGGAGAAGGAGGGAGAGAGGTTCACGCGACAGAGGAAGAAGAAGGAGTTTTGTTATTTTCTTTCATTTCTCTTTCTTTCCCTTGTTTTTCATTTCTTTCCTTTTTATATCCTTTCTTTTCTTTCTATTTCCTTCTCTTTTCCCTCCACACAAACATATAAATATATATATTATAATTATAACTTAACAAATATCTCAAAATATCTAGATATTTGTTAAATTACCATTCACCCGTAACGCATTAAATTCTTCGTAAAAGATTCACCGCAGTTAATTAAATTTATTTATCGACGAGTAATTCTAAACGGCATCAAAATATCCCTTTGATCATATAAACTCCAAAATATTATTAACTTTGGGCTAAAAAGCCTCCGAGCC
Source organism: Cicer echinospermum (assembly GCA_002896215.2). NCBI lineage: Eukaryota > Viridiplantae > Streptophyta > Magnoliopsida > Fabales > Fabaceae > Cicer > Cicer echinospermum. Next base: position 11,579 of record PGTU02004714.1, read on the forward strand.
AAAATCCAAAATACACAAAAAATACATAAAGTATACTTTAAAATTATGGTCTTACAATTTGCACATTATATGAGATGTTGATTGTCCTTGAGTGATTTTGACTTTATAATATGATTTTTCCTTGAAATGCTTTGATATATTGTGATGTTTTTGATACGGCTTTGTGTTGATTATTTGTGTGTTCTTCTTACTTATATTATACTATCAACATGATTTTAAAACTCACTTCTTTCGTTGTTTGTGTTTGACTGACTTAGCCCTTGTGCTTGCAAAATCGCAGTTATTTCAGGTTTAATGAGTCTTGAAGTTCAAGTCTGAGAGAAGCCCCGCTCTGTTAGGTGGATATTGAAAGTGAGAGTTTTAATTTTTATTTCACTTATTTAATTAGAAAATAATTTTTGTATGAAAACCATACAAGTACTACTAAGTTTTTGGAATTAAATTAATAAATTATAGTTAAATCAATTTTATTGAGATTTCTATAGGAGGAAAAAGTATGAAGTATTCCATTTGTATTTTGAGAAACTTGATATCCTAATAACTCAAAAAAATTCTTTTCTTTTGAAAGAGTTCTATTTTCCTAATAATATCTATGATGATTTTGTTTAAAATTTAGAGTAGCCAAACATTTAAAACAAGTTTGATTATGTGTTGTTTTGAAGAAAATCGAGAGATTTATTGTTAAATAATAGTTTTTAGAGCATAATAAAAATAAATTGAAATTACTTTAGAAGTATTAATGTGTTGAAGATTTTATCTCTATTTATATATATGGTCCAATTTTCGTTTCAAAATATAAGTTGAAATTAATGATTCATAGAGTTCCTAAAAATTCAAGAAGATTTTTAATGGTTAAAGTATGAGTGAAATTTTAGGAATCTTATCGATTTTAAAAATAGATATGATTTATTTTTATTTTTTGTGTTTAGACATGTGTTTTATTTAAAATTAATTTATGAAAAAGTTTTGAGTTCAGAAGAAAAAATTTATTTTATGGTACTAAATAATTAGTGGTACTTTTATAATAAATTTAATTACAAAAGTCAATTTAGAACATTGTTTTAACTTGAAAATGGTTTATCCAGTTGTTGATTCATTTTAGTTTAAACTAACGTGTTATACTATCTTATAGTAAGTAGTTACTTGTCCTATTTGCTACTTTAAAAATAATCGTTGTTTTAGTTTGTGATAAGTGATGAGAACTAATTCAAAAAAATAATAATTTAATTGTGATAAAATTGGAGTTGTTGATTAATTGTGTTAATAGTTAATGTTTGATTTGTGAAATATATAAGCTATGGGTCATGCTGTCAAATTTGTTGAATTAGTTATGTAAATGTATATATGATTATGTGGGGTTAAAAAATTGTTTTGTGATTAAGGTGCTCTAAGTGTTGAGAATTTGTATATGTGTTTAAGAGTAGTTGACTATGTTTAAAGGAGAAATAATTACATATTTCTTGTTTTGATTGTTCATTATATATTAATATAAGTGTCATTTATTTTGTAGTTGTTGCTACTTTTAATTCATAAATAAATTATTGTAGATGAATAATTAAGAGAGTTTTTCACTTGAAGTAGGGAGTAGAAGTTGTGGCGCCACCTTCGTACTCTTGAACCATGTTAAAAGCCTTTTGATTACCCGTGTTTAAATTTGAATGAATACAATTATTGTTACCTTAAGTAGTTGAGTCAATGAGTTGAAAGGATTAGCTACCCCGATGACTCATCGTTGATAAAAGAGGTGACAATAACTCGTTGTTAGTTGTAAGACCCATAATTTTAAAGTACCATTTATGTATTTTTGGTGTATTTTGGATTTTGGCTCGGAGGCTTTTAAGCCAAAGTAATAGTATTTTGGAGTTTTATAATCAAAAAGATATTTTGAGGCCAATTAAATTTTATCGTCGATAAATAAATTGAATTTAACTGCGATGAATCCTTTACGGAGAATTTAATGCGTTTCGGGTGAACGGTAATTTAACAAATATCTAGATTTTGAGATATTTGTTAAGTTATATTTATTATGTTTTATATGTGTTTGTTTGGGGGGGGGGAAAGAAAATAAAACTAGAAGGAAGGAAAAGGAAAAGAAAAGAGTATATAAAGGAAAGAAGGAAAAGGGAAGAAAGGAAAAACAAAGGAAAGAAAAAGAAAGGAAGGAAAATTGGAATTTCCATCTCCTTCCCCTGATTGACCGCGACCAAAATTCCCTCCTTTCTCCCATTTTCATTTTCGTCGCTTTCTTTTCTTCAAAACTAGTAACCCAAGGTTGGGTGAGAGTTAGATCAAGGTTTTCGCAACTCCACTCTTCCTCTTTGAGTCGAAAACGAAGAAAAACGGGTTTTTGAGATCAAAACACAACCCCTCCATTTCTTCTAGATTCAAGCTTCATTTCTCGAAGAGATAGAAGAGAAGTTGCTCACCACCACGCTACGGTGCTAGTGGACTATTTTGGAAGCGGCGTTGCGAGCGGAGATTTTACCGGAATTACTCGCGGTACCGGAAACGCACGTTAAAGCTAACGTTGAGGTAAGGGCTCCTTCCAAACTACTAGTTTGCATTAGGGACTTATCTGTGGTTGTGGGAAAGAATTTGTTAGGATTTAATGTATCGATTTGGGGAAAAACGAATCTAATGCGTTACGGGTAAAACCTTAGAGTTAGGTTATGTTTATATTGATGAATGTTTCGTGGTAAATGAGTTTGAAGTCATTGTGTATGATTTCGAGTAAATGAAATTTGTGTATCTGAGTGTTATGTTGCGTTGATTTGTGTTCGTTGTATTTGGCGTGTCCATACTCGATGTTTGTTAATTGGTGTGTTTGTTGTGAAATATGGTTTGAATGTGAGAGTATGTTTGAGTTTGTTACCGTGGAATTTGAAAACCATTAGAGTTAAACGAGTATTAAAAATGGGGAATCTTTTAATACCTCAGTTTAGTTAATGTGCGTTTGAGGAAAATGTTTAAGTTAACTGGGCGTTAAGAATGGGGAATCTCTTAATGTCTCGGTTACTTAACTATCGTTTTTGAAAATCGTTTCAGTAAATGAGTATTAAGAATGGGGAATCTCTTAATGTCTTGTTTACTGAATATTTTGTGTGAAAATCGTTTAAGTCAAAAGTATATTAAGAATGGGAATCTCTTGATATGTCTGTTTGCTTAACGTTTTGTTTTGAAAATCATTAAGATAAATCAGTATTAAGAATGGGGAATCTCTTAATGACTTATTTATTTAATGTTGTTTGAAAATCGTTTAAGTTAACTGGGCGTTAAGAATGGGGAATCTCTTAATGTCTTGGTTACTTAATGTTTGTTGTGAAAGGCGTTTAAAGTTAAAATGGGTATTAAAAATGGGGAATCTTTTAATACCTGCATTTGCTTAACGTCTGTTGTGAATGAAGTCGGTATATGTTCATGCATTTTTCATCCTTTTTTGTAAATCGTGCAGACCCGTGATAGGTGCACCGTGATAAATAGTATTTGGCCTGTGATAGGCGGTACATTTTATGATTTTACGTTTTTGAAAACCGTGCAGACCCGTGTTAGGTGGCACTCGATAAACGATACGGGCCGTGATAGGCAGTACGTTATGGTTTTCGTTTTTTTTTTTGGTAAATTGTGCAGACCCGTGATAGGTGGCACCTTGGTAAATAGTACTTTGGCCTGTGATAGGCGGTACATTTACAATTTACGTTGTTTAGTATACCGTGCAGACCGTGATAGGTGGCACCTCGGTAAACGATACGGGCCCGTGATAGGCAGTACGTTTATGGTTTACGCTTTTTAGTAAATCGTGCAGACCCGTGATAGGTGGCACCTCGGTAATTGGTATTGGCCTGCGATAGGCGGTACAATTATGATTTACGGCCCTTCGAGGAGGGTTTTGGTTTGGAATTCCGAGTCCATGCATTTTGGCATATACGCATTGCATTAGGGTGCTTGGCACACGAGTCGTGTTTGAATCAAGTATATGATTGAGTGGTTTGAATTGGAATTGTTGTGGTAATTGTGTTGGAATTGCTAAGTGTTATGTATTGATTATCGTGTGTGAGTGCGATGGATTGTAAAATTGTTTCGAAAACCAATTCGTCGTGATGATTGTGTGGGCTTTGCTAAGTGTTAAGTTTTGGAGTTATGTGTGAGTGTGATTGAATTAGTTTAAGTATTTTTGGAAGAATAAGCAGGGAAATCGATTTCCCAATCGATTGGATGAGTTGCAGGAAGTTCACTATTTTAACCTAATCGATTTGCCAATCGATTGTATAAATATGTCTTTCAAATCTTTTAAGAAATCGATTTGGAAATCGATTGGCAGAGAGGCAGGAACTCAGCAAAACTGCCAAAATCGATTTTGGAAATCGATTTGGCAACCCAGGGGCTCATCAAAACTGGCAAAATCGACTTAGAAATCGATTTGGTCATGGAGAAAACTCAGCAGAACTGACCAAATCGATTTTGGCAATCGATTGGCTCAGCAAAAAGTACTTATTTGAGTTAGATAATCGATTGCTCAATTGATTTATCAATGCTTTGGGTCAGTTATGTATTACTTGATGGTTTGAGAACTTCATTTTGAGTTCATTGTTAATTGGCAAGCATTATATGAACTTTTAGCATATGGAAAATTCTTTTAAGGTGCATGCTTAGTTGAAAGGTTATTTTGTGCATTTAAAACTTAATTGCTATGTGTTGACTGTTATTTTTTTTGGTTGGTGACCCTTTACAATTATTGTGGAAATCTGGGCTTTGCCCTCATATGAGAGTCAGGACGGTCCTACCGGTTCGTACCCTACGGACGGGAATGGAGATGGGAACGCTTGACTGCAGTTACGTCAGGAGGATCTCACGGGGCGCGTGGAGATACTCAGGGTGTATAGCTTTTTGGTAGGATGATCAGATTAGAATGATGTATAGGGACTAGGTGTCCTTCTTTTTGGATTGGAGTATTGTTAGTTGGAAAACTGTACTTATACTAATATTGTCAGTTTGACTTCTTATTTGAATGGGTTCCATGTACCATTTGTTGTTGTGTAAATGTTTTGGATTTATAATTGGAGAAACTTTTCCGCTGCTTGTAAATTATAATGACTCAATTATTTATCCAAAGGCATTTCATTATTTAATTCTCTGTTTTATTTTAATTCCTTTTGAAAAAAAAAAATATACCCTCGCTTTGAAAAACGGGGTGTTACATTTACCACCCGTGAGAATTGATGACAGGAAGATTAAGCGGTTGAGGACCAAGGATGTTTCGTTGGTCAAGGTGATTTGGAACCCAATCACTGGAGATGCGACTTGGGAATTGGAGAGCAAGATGAGAGAACAACACCCAGAGTTATTTATCGATGCATAGTTTCGAGGACGAAACTAATTTTAGGGGGGTAGTAATGTAAGACCCATAATTTTAAAGTACCATTTATGTATTTTTGGTGTATTTTGGATTTTGGCTCGGAGGCTTTTAAGCCAAAGTAATAATATTTTGGAGTTTTATAATCAAAAAGATATTTTGAGGCCAATTAAATTTTATCGTCGATAAATAAATTGAATTTAACTGCGATGAATCCTTTACGGAGAATTTAATGCGTTTCGGGTGAAACGGTAATTTAACAAATATCTAGATTTTGAGATATTGTTAAGTTATATTTATTATGTTTATATGTGTTTGTTTGGGGGGGGGGGGAAGAAAATAAAACTAGAAGGAAGGAAAAGGAAAAGAAAAGGAGTATATAAGGAAAGAAGGAAAGGGAAGAAAGGAAAAACAAAGGAAAGAAAAAGAAAGGAAGGAAAATTGGAATTTCCATCTCCTTTCTCTGATTGACCGCGACCAAAATTCCCTCCTTTCTCCCATTTTCATTTTCGTCGCTTTCTTTTCTACAAAACTAGTAACCCAAGGTTGGGTGAGAGTTAGATCAAGGTTTTCGCAACTCCACTCTTCCTCTTTGAGTCGAAAACGAAGAAAAACGGTTTTTGAGATCCAAACACAAACCCCTCCGTTTCTTCTAGATTCAAGCTTCATTTCTCGAAGAGATAGAAGAGAAAGTTGCTCACCACCACGCTACGGTGCTAGTGGACTATTTTGGAAGCGGCGTTGCGAGCGGAGATTTTACCGGAATTACTCGCGGTACCGGAAACGCACGTTAAAGCTAACGTTGAGGTAAGGGCTCCTTCCAAACTTCTAGTTTGCATTAGGGACTTATCTGTGGTTGTGGGAAAGAATTTGTTAGGATTTAATGTATCGATTTGGGGAAAAACGAATCTAATGCGTTACGGTTAAACCTTAGAGTTAGGTTTTGTTTATATTGATGAATGTTTCGTGGTAAATGAGTTTGAAGTCATTGTGTATGATTTCGAGTAAATGAAATTTGTGTATCTGAGTGTTATGTTGCGTTGATTTGTGTTCGTTGTATTTGGCGTGTCCATACTCGATGTTTGTTAATTGGTGTGTTTGTTGTGAAATATGGTTTGAATGTGAGAGTATGTTTGAGTTTGTTACTGTGGAATTTGAAAACCATTAGAGTTAAACGAGTATTAAAAATGGGGAATCTTTTAATACCTCAGTTTACTTAATGTGCGTTTGAGGAAAATGTTTAAGTTAATTGGGCGTTGAGAATGGGGAATCTCTTAATGTCTCGGTTACTTAACTATCGTTTTTGAAAATCGTTTCAGTAAATGAGTATTAAGAATGGGGAATCTCTTAATGTCTTGTTTACTGAATATTTTGTGTGAAAATTGTTTAAGTCAAAAGTATATTAAGAATGGGGAATCTCTTGATATGTCTTGTTTGCTTAACGTTTTGTTTTGAAAATCATTAAGATAAATCAGTATTAAGAATGGGAATCTCTTAATGACTTATTTATTTAATGTTGTTTTGAAAATCGTTTAAGTTAACTGGGCGTTAAGAATGGGGAATCTCTTAATGTCTTGGTTACTTAATGTTTGTTGTGAAAGGCGTTTAAGTTAAATGGGTATTAAAAATGGGGAATCTTTTAATACCAGCATTTGCTTAACGTCTGTTGTGAATGAAGTCGGTATATGTTCATGCATTTTTCATCCTTTTTGTAAATCGTGCAGACCCGTGATAGGTGGCACCGTGATAAATAGTACTTTGGCCTGTGATAGGCGGTACATTTATGATTTACGTTTTTGAAAACCGTGCAGACCCGTGATAGGTGGCACCTCGATAAACGATACGGCCCGTGATAGGCAGTACGTTTATGATTTTCGTTTTTTTTTTGGTAAATTGTGCAGACCCGTGATAGGTGGCACCTTGGTAAATAGTACTTTGGCCTGTGATAGGCGGTACATTTACAATTTACGTTGTTTTAGTAAACCGTGCAGACCGTGATAGGTGGCACCTCGGTAAACGATACGGGCCCGTGATAGGCAGTACGTTTATGGTTTACGCTTTTTAGTAAATCGTGCAGACCCGTGATAGGTGGCACCTCGGTAAACGATACGGGCCCGTGATAGGCAGTACGTTTATGGTTTACGCTTTTTAGTAAATCGTGCAGACCCGTGATAGGTGGCACCTCGGTAATTGGTACTTGGCCTGCGATAGGTGGTACAATTATGATTTACGGCCCTTCGAGGAGGGTTTTGGTTTGGAATTCCGAGTCCATGCATTTTGGCATATACGCATTGCATTAGGGTGCTTGGCACACGAGTCGTGTTTGAATCAAGTATATGATTGAGTGGTTTGAATTGGAATTGTTGTGGTAATTGTGTTGGAATTGCTAAGTGTTATGTATTGATTATCGTGTGTGAGTGCGATCGATTGTAAAACTGTTTCGAAAAACCAATTCGTCGTGGTGATTGTGTGGGCTTTGCTAAGTGTTAAGTTTTGGAGTTATGTGTGAGTGTGATTGAATTAGTTTAAGTATTTTTTGGAAGAATAAGCAGGGAAATCGATTTCCCAATCGATTGGATGAGTTGCAGGAAGTTCACTATTTTAACCTAATCGATTTGCCAATCGATTGTATAAATATGTCTTTCAAAATCTTTTAAGAAATCGATTTGGAAATCGATTGGCAGAGAGGCAGGAACTCAGCAAAACTGCCAAAATCGATTTGGAAATCGATTTGGCAACCCAGGGGCTCATCAAAACTGGCAAAATCGACTTAGAAATCGATTTGGTCATGGAGAAACTCAGCAGAACTGACCAAATCGATTTGGCAATCGATTGGCTCAGCAAAAGTACTTATTTTGAGTTAGATAATCGATTGCTCAATTGATTTATCAATGCTTTGGTCAGTTATGTATTACTTGATGGTTTGAGAACTTCATTTTGAGTTCATTGTTAATTGGCAAGCATTATATGAACTTTTAGCATATGGAAAATTCTTTTAAGGTGCATGCTTAGTTGAAAGGTTTATTTTGTGCATTTAAAACTTAATTGCTATGTGTTGACTGTTATTTTTTTTTGGTTGGTGACCCTTTTACAATTATTGTGGAAATCTGGGCTTTGCCCTCAGATGAGAGTCAGGACGGTCCTACCGGTTCGTACCCTACGGACGGGAATGGAGATGGGAACGCTTGACTGCAGTTACATCAGGAGGATCTCACGGGGCGCGTGGAGATACTCAGGGTGTATAGCTTTTTGGTAGGATGATCAGATTAGGATGATGTATGGGACTAGGTGTCCTTCTTTTGGATTGGAGTATTGTTAGTTGGAAAACTGTACTTATACTAATATTGTCAGTTTGACTTCTTATTTGAATGGGTTCCATGTACCATTTGTTGTTGTGTAAATGTTTTGGATTTATAATTGGAGAAACTTTTCCGCTGCTTGTAAATTATAATGACTCAATTATTTATCCAAAGGCATTTCATGATTTAATTCTCTGTTTTATTTTAATTCCTTTTGAAAAAAAAAATATACCCTCGCTTTGAAAAACGGGGTGTTACATTAGTATTGTTAAAAATACTTGTTAATTTTATTTTGAAATAGTTGAGAAAATTTATTCACCTTTTATGTCAATTGGAGTGATTTAATTATTAAAGGGATGTGTTGTGAATGAAATGTCTATCTATGACTTCTTAATTTTTCTTCTTAATTAGTTATAAAGTGTATCGTTATAAAACAATTGATTGTAAATCTTATATAGTGTCATTGTGTTGTTAGATGTATCCATTTTTATAATTCTTATTGATATGAAATAACTTAATAATTTAAAGATTGTTTTGTTTGTGTGACTTAAGTGAAACTTGTTGAGTATTTGATGATAGAATTTAAACTTTATTTTCCAAGAAATAAAACTAGCAATATTTTGTTTAAAAAAAAATAGTTCAAACTAACAATGTACTTGAAATATGTTTCATTTCACCCAACTAAATGTAGTAAGTTATTATTAACCAAGTCTATATTCTACAGTAATTTCTTCCATAACTCAATGTTAAATGTGATATGTTTTATTGACCCATGTTGTAATTTCTATCAGTCTATGCAAAGTGATTTATGATATGTTATACTTAAATGAGTTATGATCGGCATGTTTAATATATCCTTAAAGACTATGTTTCAATATTGATAGTGGTAAATTATATAGTAGTTCGCTTATTCTTCATTACAAATTTCGAGAACAAAAATTTATTTAAGGAAGAGTGAATTGTAACAGCCCAAATTTTATATAATAACTATTTTAATAATTAAATAGTATTTTAAAGAAATTAATTTGGTGTTAAAATTATTTTAGAATAATGTTGATTCATTTTATGATTACTTCTCCTTATATGTAGGAGTTTCTTATGGTTTGATAATCGTATATATAAATTTGATTTAATGAGTAATAAAAATTATACATATCATGTTTAGATATTTAATTTATTTTTTCAAAAAAATAATGATATTTTAGCAAAAGTATTTTAGAGAATAAGATTTTGAGTGAGTTTACATGTAGATTTGCATTAGATATTTGTAGAAATATTTTCGTGTACATTTGACTAAATGACACATGTGTGCATAATTATATTTTAATTATTTAAGACTATTTCCTATTTTAATTATGTATTTTATAAATAATTGTCTTAAGATACTAATAATATTGTGATTAATTCCTTTATTTTTATATATTTTCAATAATATCACGATTTTATACGTATCTATTGTTACTTAGTAATCAACATAATTGTTGATGTCATATTTATTTATTTATTTTATTGTTTTGACTTTTCTATAAAGATGATAGTATTTTTATGTGATTATTTTATAAAATATTATAGTAATAATTGTATTTAATATTGTGAATATGAGAGTTTTGGTTATTAATTTAACACACTTTCTATTTATAGAATTCTTTATTTTGCACCATTCTTCTTCACCGCAAGTCCGATTTGAGTGAATCCAATGCCAAAACGACAGTGTGAATGATAGTTATATTATCATGTGAATATTTTCCGAATTATGGTAAGTTTACTTGATTCAATTTAGAAATTGACATTTTTAGAGTGTGTTTTCAATATTTATTTTTTACGTTTACGCATAAATTGTCGAGTTAGATCGATTGAAGGACAATGAGTCAAAGAACAAAGGTTTTTTTCTTGTGTACTCGTATTTGTGTGTGAAAGCGTCGAAATGAGGTAAGGGTGAGAGAAACATTTGATTTTCATGAGTATATTATAATGTGAGACGAACGAAAAACCGTATTTCTGAACAATCATTCGGGGCTCGCTATGCACGGTGTTAGCCCTATTTATTAATAATTGAATTGATATGACTAATTAGGGTTTGCAGGATAAAAATATGAATTAGAAACTTTTATAAGATGTTGTCTGATTTAAATTCTACAATTGTGTGGTATACTTGAATGAAGGTTTAGTTTTTATTTTTAACGTGTTGAAAATCTTATTTATGATATATGTGATAAATTTCGACTTTATGTGTGGAATATATGAAGGTTTTGATTTCTATATGTATGTGATGAAATTTTAAATTTTTATGATGTATTAGATTAAAGTTTTGATTTTTATGATACTTTTATGAATATATGATTTCTTGAGATGCATGTGTAGTGTAAGCTTTGATCTTTGTGATAGTTGCTTAAGAATACATGATCTTCATGATATGTGGGGTGGAAACTTTGGTTTTTATGATGGTTGTTTATGAACATTTGATTTTTCATTATAAGAATATGTGATGTGTGATCATAGTGATACTTAAATAAGGTGGTAATTTCGTATAAGTTATTTTTGGAGAATTTGACCTAATCTTAGTGGGTTGTGTGAGAATGTTTGATTTTGATGATACATCGTCATGTCATGGCATATGTATACTATTTTGGGTTTACGATTTACTAATTATTTAAATGAATAGTAGTTTAGGTATTCTTACTTAAAAATAAAAATTATCGTAATATTTCTAACCAATAAGTATTTGGAAGTAATGTTTCAGATAAAAAAAATTCGGGGCATTACTATAGCGGTTTCCATGAAAGCTTCCATTTTCGCAATCAATTTGTCAAACTCTTGCTTTGTAACAAATTATTGAGAAGCAAATAAACAGGTAGAAGTTAGAACAAAAATATCATCTGTTTGATGCTTTGATGATAACAAAAATAAACAAATAAAGAACAATTATCCTCTAACTGTATTTACTAAGTGTGCAGATTAAGTTAGAAGACAAAGAGTTTTATTACTGACTATCTATTTTAAGGTAGCATAAATTACAAGTAAATTAGAGATAATAATATGAGTGTTTTAAACACAAAAAATATTATAACCTAATAAACAAGTAACTATGTTTACTAATGGAGCAAGTCGTAATATAGAAATAAGAAGTATTGCATTATGTAGTTCAAAGACAAGCGTTACAAAAGTATGCATTATGATAAAATTTATATTCTCTAGACGAAGACAAAGGAACAACAAGACTCTGATTCACTCTATTTTCTGACTCTGATGCAAGCGCTCTAACACACGACTCTAGTGATGCAAGCAACACTCTATGTTGGTTGAATTCGATCAAGCAAGCAGTGCTCTGGTTCTGGCAACTCTGTAAATACATGATATGTTCTATTTCAGTTGCCACTGTTGACCACAACTATGCTTAGTTCTTCTGCCTCGTATAAGCATGACAAAGCAAGTGATCATCTGCCTCTAATAATGTTGACATGCAAGTGATTGTCTACCTCTGATAATCACATCAACACTTCAAGCATTTGATCGTCTGACTCTGATTTATGTTGTATGCTCTTAAAGAAGTCAACGCTATGATACATACTATGTTCTAAATATCACATGCATTATTTATTGCCTCTACCCAAAAGTGTTTAGCAACATTTGTTTTATGAATCATGGTGTGAGCCATTTCTTGAAGAGTACGATTTTTCCTTTCTACAACGTCATTCTATTGAGGTGTTCTAGGGGAGGAGAAATTGTGTAAAATACCATTCTCTTCACATATGTTTTTGAAAAGTTTGTTTTCAAACTCGTCTTCATGATCACTACGAATAGTTAATATTAAAAAACATTTTTCATTTTGTCCTTGTTTGCATAAGGTAGTAAATATTTTATGTGACTCATCCTTATGTTTAAGAAACTTATCCCAAGTTCAACAGGAATAATCATCAACCATGATATGTCCATATTGTTTACTACTTACATAGGCAGCTTGAATTGGGCCAAAAAGATCAATGTACAAAAGTTCAAGCGGTTTATTTGTGTAAACAGTGTTTTTAACATAAAAATAATTTTTTTTTGTTTTCCTTTTAGACAAGCCTCACAAAGAACTTTTGATTTGTATTAAAGATTTGGCAGGCCTTTAACAAGTTTTAATTTGTTTGATTTTGAGATTAATCTTAAATTAGCATGGCCCAATCTTTTGTGCCAAATTAGTTGTTCATCGTTCACAAACATAAAAAATTTAACCTCTTATTTTTCTAAGTTAGAAAAGTTTATTTTATAAATGATACCTTGCCTCTTGCCAGTAAAAAATACAGACCCATCAGACTGTCATATTGCCTTATAGGACTTTTTATTAAAGACTACATCATAAACAATGTTACTTAATTGACTTATGCTTATTAGGTTATGTTTTAGCCCCTTAACTAACAAAAGATTATAAATAGAAGTAAGGAAGTTTTTATCCATTGTGTCGTGTCCAATGATCTGGCCTTTTTGCTTTACTCCAAAATTCACTAAGCCTCTGTTGGTAATAGTTAGGTCTTGGAACATAGACATTTCTCCTGTCATATGTCACGAGCATCTACTCTCCAATAACCATGATTTTTGTTTCAATTTGTTCGTTGAGAATATCTACAACATAGACAACTTTATCTTTGGTTGGGTCCTAGTTTGTTAGTTCTGGAAGTTTTCTTGTATTTCCATGTTCTTAGCATAGGACAAGATATTACAGATTAATGAGTCTTAAAGTTCAAGTTTGGGAGAAACCTCGGCTCTGATAAGTGATAATGGGAATTAAGAGTTGGAATTTGTATTTTACTTTTACTTATTTAATTAGAAACGACTTTTGGTATGAAAATCTTATAAGTACTAATAATTTTTTGGAATTATATTAAGAAATTATAGTTAAGTCAAGTTCATTAACATTGCACTATTTTAATTAAGGAATAAAGTTGAATTTTTACATGTGTATATAGAAGAACGTGATATCCTAAATTAGTTATAAAAAATTTTATTTCTTTGGAAACAAATTTTCTTATTCATTGGGAATTTTCTAAAAAATATCTAGTATAAATTATTACTATTTTGAGGTTTAAGATGTTGTGACACCCTAAACCCCAAAATAATATATATAATAATTTATATCATATTTCTATAAAATTTGCAGCGGATAAATAAAAATATGTTTCCAAGAAAATAAAAACTTTAATTTTTAATTTAGGATATCACGTTTCTCAAAAATCAAAAGGAACACTTTAACTTCTTTACTCCATAGTGCAATCTCAATAAGCTTGAATTAAGTATAATTACTTGATTTAATTCTAAAAACTTACTAGTACTTCTTAATACAAAAATTCATTTCAAATTAAAAAAAGTAAAATACAACTTAATCCCTTATTCCCGGTATCACCTATCAGAGCGAGGTTCCTCCCAGACTTGAACTTCAAGACTTATTAACCTGTAACAACAACGATTTTGCAAATGCAGGGCCAAGCCAGTCAAACACAAACAACGAAGAAGGTGAGTTTCAAAATCATGATGATAGTATACTACAAGTAAGAAGAACACGCAAACAATCATAATAGACCGTATCATAATCACATTACGATATATCAAAATATTTAAGTAAATAGTATCATATTACAACATCAAATTCACTCAAGATAAACATCTCATTATAATATGCATCAAATCATCTAAGAGTAATTATTATTACTTTTGAAACACATCAATCACCACAAAGCAATCACAAGTAAATGCAATGCTATGCATGAGCTTAGACTCTACTTCACAATGTGGTACCATTCTAACTCTGAAGTACTTGGTTAGGAGGTTGATACTATGCCACCATCCTGGTGGACGGACAATTCAAATTGGCCATGTCCTCATAGATCCCCTCAACTCAACACGAGACACATATACGTGACAGTCGAGATAAATGTGTGTTGCATGGTAGCTCCCGACATTTGGAGTGCTACCTCCAAGTCACCTAGGAATTCCCCACCCGAATACCTCCAAGGTCTAAAAATCTTGCCTTAAGGCTCGACAACAGACCGACACGATCAAGCTCATTCAGTTGTACTTCCCTGGAATCACTAGGCTTGTCAGACCCTATCTATATGATGACAAAATAATCTCCACTTCACAATTCACAATATTTATTTTCTCCCCTCGTTGGTATATGATACTTCATTAATACCGTCATCTCAGACACAAATTGAAATCACAATATTCTCATCACAATTTATAACATCACTATAATTAATCACACATCATCAACATCATCACATAAACTCATCACAAATTTATAGAATCACTATCATCAATCATACAACAACACATATATTCATCACAAATTTATCACATCACCATTGTTAATCATACATTATCATCATTACATATAATTATCACAACACATCTATTTTTACTATGACATCATTTAAACTCATCTAATCAAACATATGCATAAAATTAATTCAACAATCAATATCACACACCACACATTTAAAGAAATTAAATCAAATATCACAATAATATCAAATGCCACACATTTAACGAAATTAAATGAAATATCACAATAATATCAAATGTCACACATTCAAACAAACTAAATCAATCAACACCCTACAAATATTTCTATTCTATATTTTAATCTCACAATTTCCATATTTTCACATTAATTAATTTATCCCTCGAAGGGCTACTGTCATACGTAGCGAGCCCCGGATGAATCGTTGGGAAATACGGTTTTCCCGTTCATCTCACAATATATTATACTCATGAATTCAAACGCTCTCTCACCCCTTACCTTATTTCGACGCTTTCACCTATGAATATGATTCGATGCCCAAACAGTCTTTGCTCTTTGACTCTTTGTCCTTCAATCGATCTAACTCGACAGTTTATCGGAAACGTCAAAATAAATTATGAGGAGATATTCTAAAAACTAAATTTGAAAATCGGCCAAATAAATTACCATAAATCAGAAAACCAATCAGTGGATAATATAGCCACTTTTCACACGGTCGTTTTGGCGTTGGTTTCACTCAAATCGGACTTACGGTGAAGGAGAACGATGCAAATAACGAATTCTACAAACGGAGAAGTCGAGTATTTTAGAGAGAAATTGAGGTTGTTAAAAATCTGAAAAATTATGTTTAATTGATGAGTTAAATGAATGAAATAACATACTCAAATTTGGGCGAAAATGGAGAAGTTTTTCATGAACAACACCGGTGTCAAACGATAGGGTTATTGTTGTGTTTCGTCTTTGGCTTTACGGCTGCCCTTCCAACTCCCTTCCTTCTTTTGTTTGTTTTATTTTATTAACAATTAGGGTTTATAGAGTCAAACCCATTGGTCTTCTTTATTATATATTTTACTATTATTATTTTTATTTTGTTAAAATAAAACTAATAATTATTTAATCTCCTTTCTAATATTCCTCCAAACACCATTTAGTTTTCCAACATACTAATATTTTATAAATTAGAATAATTAAAATAATCAATAAAAAAAATATGTTACTAATAATCAAACTCTCACATTCAAAATAATATCTACAATTATACTTATTTCTCAAAATACTCACATTATAATATACATCATCATATTAGATAATAGTCAAATTATAAATAAATAAATTTACACAACACTTTTATATTAATTACTAAATCATAATAAATATATATATAAAATCCAATGTCATAAAAAGTATATAAAATAAATAAATCAAACACAATATCAATTTTTATCTCAAGATTTTATTTATAAAAAAAATAACTTACAAATAGAAAGTAGTTATAAATAATGCAAATACAACTACATGCATACTTAATATCAGTCAAACGCAACAAAATATTAATTAATTGGATCACGTTATACCACGTAAAATCGCATTAAATATATTTCTTTAACAATATATGTACACACAATACTATTATTTTTCAAAAAAACAATAGATCAAAGAGTAAAATATAATTTTATATTATTTATATCGCTCATGTAACAAATCATGCCTATAAGGAAAATTAATTCATAAAACTAATCAACAGTTTATTATAAATAATTTTAACACAAATTAATTATCTAATTCCTATTTAATTAATAAAATAGTTTATTATAAAATTGTGGGTGTTACAGGTGTCACAACAGAACTCGCAAACGAGTGGAATACAGAAAAACTAAGAAATCCTAAAAATCAGAAGTTGTTCAAAAAACCTTGAGAACTCATATGTATCTAAATCTTTCGTCAGAGGTTATAATGGATTTTTAAGTACTTTTAACATGCACTCATTCACAAGTAAAATATTCTAAGTGGTGTATTGTGGAAAACCATTGTATCAAATTTCTTGTTACAAGCAAACTAATCAAGTTCCAAACTCATTGGAACCAACTTGATAGTTGCTTTAGTGTGCCTCAAGCAATCTGTGCAATCTGGGGATTTTAGATTGTGTTGAGAAGACTTGACTTGTAGGGTCAAGGTGTTAGTGTGCCCTCAAATTCTGGGGTTGTTAGATTTTCTTAAGATGACTTGACTTATAGGGTCAAAGTGTTGTGTTCTTGAACAATCTGGTGTTATCATGTTGTGTCGAGAAGATTTGGCTGATAAAGTCAAAGTGTTTATGCTTCTCGAAAATGGGATTGTCGACCTGTTTTTAGAACACTAACTTGTAGTGTTGGGTATTTTGTAATTCAAGTTGTTGAATTAGTGGATTAAATCTTCTATGTGAGGGGACTGGATGTAGTCAAGTTAATGGTGAACCAGAATAAATTGCTTGTATCACTTTACTCGTGCATTCCTTAATTTTGTTACTACTTCTTCCTCTAAATCATCAAACCCGAAAGTGTTATCAAGTATTGAAAAAGAATTCAACTTAGACAAACACAATCCAATTCCCCCTGTTGTGTTTGCACTTCAATATGTTGATGTTTCCTGTAACGCCCCAAATTTTTGACCGAATTACTTAAAATATTTATTGTCTTTTAGAAACAATATTTTTTTTTCCTTATGAGTAGTTCATCATGTTAAATTTAAGATGCGTAAGAAAATAACTTGATATATTTTTTTTTCATAAGAACGTAATGTAATTTACTAAAATATTATTATTTATTCATTTGCAAAATTAATATTCAATTGTT
>PGTU02004716.1:0-13623 GCA_002896215.2 Cicer echinospermum
TATATCAACTTAAATATATTTATTTTTCTTTATTATTAAATATGAATATAAATTGTTTTTTATAAATGTGATTTTTTGAGATAAAAACGTATTTAAAAGAGTAGAAAAAAAAGAAAGTTTTTATTAGTGTGCTTGACAAGAGTGTGATCTTGCTCCTACGTATCTCCCGGTGCGATGGAGAAATCAAAGCTACGTAGTTCTTGGTAAAAAAAAAATGTGAATGTGTTGATTGCTTTTAAATAAATTGTATTTTGTTACTTAAAAAAGTTAATTTTGACGAACATAAAAAAACTTGTTTGATTTGAATAATTTTTAAAATATGAGTTTTAAAACGATCGAGTTGTACAACTCGTGTCTCAAAACTCGAGGAGTAAAAAGATGTCACATCTAATTTAACCCTCTTTAGAATATTTTATTATTCTTTTATAAAATAGAGTTTCAAGAAGACCAAGTAGTACGACTTGTGTCTTAACAATTTCAAGATTAAAAAAACACATCTAATTAAATTTTAAAAAAAGTTGATTTTTAATCTATTCATTTATAAAAATAAATTTTAAAGTTATTAAAATATATAATTTGTATTGCGCAAATCAGGGATTAAAATGTCATTTTTAATTTATTTGTGAATATGAGATTTAGAACTATCAAATTGTCACAATTTGTGTTCTAATAACTCAAAGATTAAAAAGATGTCACATCTAGTTAATTTTTAATGAAATATTTGTTTGTTTTTTTTAATTTTAATTTTATAACTTTTTTTTTGAAAAATAAAATAAAATTGATACTACATATTAAATAAGTTTAAACGATTCTTTTTTTGAAATAAAATAGTGAAAAGAAAAATATATAGACTTGTAACTTAATCTATTAAATAAATAAAAAAAGATTTTAATACTAATTATAAATGTAACCCTCTTTTAAACTATTTTTTCTAAAATTTAATAAATGAAGAAATAAAATTCATTTTTAAAACTAAATAGCATAAACCAAAAAAAACTACTATAACTTAAAATAAATGATATTTATCACCTTTTAATTATGCTCATCATTAAAATAGAATTATTATAATTAAAAGAAATAAATACTGAAAATAGAGAAACTAAAAAAAAGGTTCATCCACCACACAAGTATATTATCAAACAGTTGGCGTGCGTGAAGTATGTGCAGCGTATCAGCCTAGCAGGTAAACAAGGATTCAAAACACAATAGGGTATCAGCCTAGCAGGTAAACAAGGATTCAAAATACAATAGCAGAAACAGATTTAGTACAAAACTAACCCAATTACACATCAAAAATCTCAACCAAAACTCTATTCATACACATCAAAAACAAAAATTCAATTTTTCAATAATATACAACAGCAAACTTATAAATGAGGAAAATACCCTTTTCCGTGGCGTGGTAGTGGGTTGATTCTCGTATGTTTAAGGTTAAGGGTTGATGGGAAGAAGTATGATGGCAGATTCTTATATTGCTCTATGTTTAAGGTTAAGGGTTGATGGGAAGAAGTATGATGGCAGATTCTTATATTGCTCTATTTCTATTGTATTTTGGAAACCAGAAGGAAAATCCTCAATTTTATCGTCTGATCTCCTTCTTCCCTTATTCAATTTTTGTTTCAATATATAGACCAAAACGAGGAAGGGTTGTATGCATTGTATAAATTAATTTCTGGATTTTAAACTGGTTTGGCAACTACATCAAGCAATCTGGTACAAATTTAAGGGGTGGTTTTATTTATTTATTTATATCTAAAAGTAATATAAATCCTACTACAATTTTTTTTATATTTTTAGACAAACATATTTATATTAAAATATTTTTTATTTTAAACGGACAAAAATTAGGTACTACAGCTGCCCCTATTTAATTATCTTTTACGTGATAAAAAATAATTAAATATAAATACCTAAATTTTGTACAAAGTAAATTAATTTCGGAAAAAATAAAAAAATAATTTGAATTGTAAAAAAATTGATGATTTTAAAAAAAGAAAGCATGTAAAAGAAAGTTGGTGATTGGCAAAAGTAAATAAAAAAATCGTATTCGGAGTGTTTACCGATGCATTGATCGACATGAATAAAGTGATGATCGTCTTCGGATTGATTACCGATGCGTAGATCGACGTAAAATAAAGTGATGAATAAAGTCATTATCGTCTTCGGATTGGTTACCGATGCGTAGATCGACGTAAAATAAAGTGATGAATAAAGTCATTATCGGATTGATTACCGATGCGTAGATCGACGTAAAATAAAGTGATGAATAAAGTCATTATCGTCTTCGGATTGATTATCCGATGCGTGGATCGATTGATATAAATATAATGATGACTAAACCAAACATGAGTTTAAAATTTAGAATGTAAATAAAATGAGATAAATTTGTTTTATTTTTATTTTTAAAAGGAGGCATGTATGTGGTCATGCAAACGTAAAAGGAATAATGTGATATAAAAGTTGTTGAATATAAATAAAATATACATATAAGATATGCATGATAACTCATTATGCATGATATAAGGAGTTGTTGAGTATATGTAAAATATGAGTGAAGATGCATAAATTATGTGAGTTTTTTTAAAAAAAAATGTATGATACATGCAATGAAGATAAATTCCTTTTTATTTATTTTATTATTTTTTAGTTTCCCCGATCCTTATGTGACTTTATACACTTATAAGATTCAATGGATCAACGACGATAACAATCGTTCTTTACATGATGACTCTAGTATATCTTGTGTAATCACTTTTTCTTGAGGTCAATCAAATGTGCATTACTTAAAATGCTTACCCTTCATTTTTTATACACCCAATATCTCGCGTTCCCGTGTATATATTCTCAAGCGTCAAAATATTTAAGATATATTTTTTTATTTTCATATATTTCAAATTCCCATATTTATTATCATAAAATAACATTTTTTTAAAAACGTTAGAACAAACAACAATGAGACTAAATTTGTTTAGAAAGAGTGTAAGGCACAACATCGAACAATGATATTGGAAAATGTACATTCATTGCAACTGGAGACATGAGTTACAATGTGGGAGCGTGTGTTTAGCTTTAGTTGGAGAGACAATAGCTTGCGTATCATTCTTGTCGAACTATAAGAACTTTTCTTAGGAGAATTAATAAACTGCCCCAACTTGAAATGCTTGATGTCTTTTGGTATCCTAACTTTTGCATGACCGCTCTCCAAGTTCGATCCATCAGGAGCTCTAAATTTTGCCTAGGTCTCCTTATTTCAGGTTTTCAATCCTTGCGGTGAACCTAATTATCTATATTTTTTTTTTAACATATATTCTTGACTGCATCTGAGTTTTATGGAACTGTGGAAGCTCATCTCCATCATATCTGCGAGTATTGAGAGCTCCACCCAGAGAAAGCTTTTTCACAACATAAGTCCTTCGAGTCGGCTCCGTCCACATTTGCCCCTGAGAATCCTCTTGTTATGGCAATATTATTCTTCAACACTAAATTCTGTGACCATATATTCTTCGACAAAGCGCGGAGGGACGAACTTTATTTTCTCGTAAGCTTTTTTGAGTCTTTTCTGATAAAGCTGACCATGACACAAAGCTATCATTCTTTTTTCTTCTATGAGATTCAATTGGTCATATCGTGATTGAACCCACTCTGCCTCTTCTAATTTTGTTTCCATCAGGACTTTGATCGAGGGAATTTCAACTTCGATGGGAAGTACCGCTTCCATTCCATACACCAATGAGAAAGGAGTTGCCCCTGTTGAGGTACGAACAGAGGTTATATAGCCATGTAATGCAAAGGGAAGCATTTCATGCCAATCCTTATATGTCTCCACCATCTTCTGTATGATCTTCTTGATATTCTTATTTGCTGTTTCTACAGCCCCATTCATTTTCGGACGATATGGAGAAGAATTATGGTGCTGAATTTTGAAATTATCACACAACTCTTTCATCATTTTGTTATTCAGATTAGTCACGGTATCAGTGATTATCTTATTTGGCAATCCATATCGACAAATCAATTCTTATTGATGAATCTGACAACCACACTTTCTCAGTCACAATTGATGCGTAAGAAGCAGTGCCTTCAACGCCATTTTGTGAATATTCAATAGCTACTAAATTTAAACGGTGTCCATTTGAAGCTTTAGGTCGATGAGTCCAATAACATCCATTCTCCACATTGAAAATGGCCAGGTGATGTTAAACATTCAAGAATCTGGGGTGTACATGTATATTTATCAGCATAGAATTGACGATTTCGTGACATTTCTTTCACGTGCTAAAGTCGTTCGCCATTCCATGGTCAACACAGTACGTATAGCCAGCCCCTTAAGATTTTTCTAGCATTGTGTGCCCCATTTGCATGAGTTCCGAATAGACCCCTCGTGAACACTCTTCGGATAATATTTCTCCGGCTTCTCTGCTTTATCCACACAATCTGAGGAGAACACCACCATATCATGATTTTTCTCTCTTATAAAGCACTATCACATTTCAAGAAGAGAAATTCAACGTGTGACAATCTCCTTAAAAATCCTTTTTGTCGTTCTCTGAAATACCCAATGGCATATTCCTTATCTTAACATATGATTTGATGTCATAAAACCACAGCTTGCCATCCAACTCTTCTTCTATTGATAAGCAATATGCAGGTTTATCTCTTTGTTGAATTTCTATGACCGACACGTCTTGATTAGTGGTTATTTTGAACATTGACGACAAAGTGGCCAAGGCGTCAGCTAACTGGTTTTCTTCTCGAGGGATATGGTGAAAAGTAATCTTCTCAAAGTGTTCTGTCAATTCTTTGATATGGGTGTGATACGGAATCAATTTAGAATCTCGCGTTTCCCACTCTCCTTTCGTCTGATGGATGACCAACAATGAGTCTCCATATACCTCAAGAAATTTTACATTTGATTCAATAGCTGCTTTAATTCCCATAACACATGCTTCATATTCTGCAATATTGTTTGTACAATCAAAACACAACCTAGCCGTACATGGAGTGAACTGGTTCTCTGAGAAATCAAAATGGCTCCCATTCCATGCCCTACGCATTAAGGCACATCAAACACCAACCTCTCATTTTTCCTTTATCAGATGATAACAATCCTCTTCAAACAAAGTCATTATGTCTTCGTCGGGGATTCACACTCGCATTGATTGATAATCTTCTTACCCGAATTGTGGGCTAAGTATTCTGCTAATGTGCTTCATTTGATAGATTTTTGTTGGTACCATATACAATCGTATTCTGATAAAAACAGCTCTGCCACGGCCGATCCTAATCCAGTAAGGCAGGTTTCTCAAAGATGTTACTTAAATGGGTCCATTTTAGACACCAACCAAGTTGTTGACTACATGTATTGCCTCAATCCGACGAGCAGGCCCATGCCAATGCACAACATTCCAAGTACGTGCATATCTTGTTTCAACAACTTGGTGAAATTTTTGGCGCTCAAATACTTAAATAGCATTGTTCTTTCCTACCAGTATTATCATTTGCTGCCTAGTTCGCAAGATTGACTCTTCAAGTACTTGTTAATACATTATAAGTGTTTCCCACTGACAGGGGCACTAGGATGGGAGGTTTTGATAAGTACTGCTTAATCTTTTCGAAAGCTTTTTGACAATTCTCATTCCATTCAACCTTTTGGTCTTTGCGCAACAATTTGAAAATCGGCTCGCACGTAGCGGTGAGATGCGATATAAACCTTGCAATGTAATTCAATCTACCCAAAAAGCCACGAACTTCTTTTTCCGTGCGTGGAGCCGGCATTTCTTGTATTGCTCTTACTTTATCTGGGTCCACCTCTATCCCTTTTTGACTAACGATAAACCCAAGTAATTTGCCTGATCTTACACCAAATGTGCATTTAGCAGGGTTTAAACGAAGTTTGAACTTCCTTAGTCGCTTAAATAACTTTTGAAGGTTAACAACATGGTCTTCTTCGGTTCGAGATTTTGCGATCATATCATCCACGTAAACCTCTATTTCCTTATGCATCATGTCATGAAACAAGGTTACCATTGCTCTTTGATAGGTTGCCCCGGCTTTCTTCAATCCAAATGGCATCACTTTATAGCAGAAAGTCCCCCATTGTGTGATGAACGTAGTTTTCTCCATATCTTCGGGAGCCATCTTGATTTGATTGTACCCTGAGAAACCATCCATGAAGGAGAAAAGAGAGTATTGAGCAGTGCTATCCACTAGGACATCAATATGAGGTAGAGGAAAATCATCTTTAGGACTAGCTTTATTTAAATCCCGATAATCAACGCACATTCGAACCTTTCCATCTTTCTTTGGAACTGGTACAATATTAGCCACCCATTGAGGATATTTTGCTACTGCTAAGAAACCAACATCAAATTGCTTCTTGACCTCTTCTCTAATTTTAAGCGACATATCGGGTCTCATCCTTCTCAACTTCTATTTAATTGGAGTGTATTCAGGCTTTAGTGGTAGCTTGTGTTCAACTATGTTAGTATCTAACGGGCATATTTGATATGACATGCCAAGACATCCCACATAATCAATTAAAAGTTTAACAATTTTTTTCTCGCGCTCACTTTCTTTCAATAGACATACCAATTTAATTTCTTTTTTATCATGCTCAGTCCTACAAAATTGATCACCTCAACAGGTTCTTTGATAGGGTTGGATTATCTTAGCTTCCTGTTCATTAAGCTTTCTAGTTCTGGGGGAAGCTCAGAATCGTCTTCACAATCCTCATCAGGCATGATAATCAGACGTTCAAAATTACCAAGAAATGGTTCTAGCACTGCTATTAATTCCACCATATTCATTTTTGACTCTGGCATTGTTATAAATTAAGAAGAAAATATATATATATGAAATAAGGATTGCCACAAAAAGAAGAGAAAAGAGAGAAACAAAAACAGTTGGAGAAATTCCAAAAATGCATTTATTGATAATAAGTACGGAATTGAAAATACCTATGCCCTAAATTAGTTATCCTTATAGCTTGGGCAGAGCAAAAAGGAGTTAAAAAAAAATACATAATTACTTTGAACACATGAATTAACAAAACCGGGAAACTCGAGGATCTTCAATTGTTTGAGACGGTGTCTGGAGGACAAGGGACTTAGCTACTAGCTTGAGGGTGTCATCATCAACATGATCCTACTCGTAACAGCCACTTGATGAGCATATAATTATTATTTCTGGGCGCTTTTTGAAAAGTTGGCGAATGTCACAATAGGAATCATTCTGTGAATTCAGGTGTCCAAATTTTCTCTTTTACCCTTCTGGCAACCTTCTCTTATCAGCTTGAGTAGGTACATATCCCAACCCGTACCTATTGTTCTTTTCTGCGTAATTTCTATCAACTTTCCTAAAACAGCTACTCCTTTTTTCCAACATAGATTTGGTAAACTTTCAATGATGTGGTAGATAGTTTTGGTTCTTTACAACGATATCTTCACCCCCTGAAGACGACATTGGCAATTTCTAATGCCTTGAAACGAAGTCTCTATGGCTTCCTCTGTTGTTTTCAATGTAGCTCTGTAGAGAGATAAATGAGCTTACTATCATATCTTCTTCCCCAGATATTATTACCAGCTTATTGTTCACTATAAACTTTAGCTTATTGATGGAGGGTGGATGTCACTGCTCCAGCAGCATGAGATCCATGGTCTCCCTAAAAGACAACTGTAGGCCGGTTTAATATCCATTTACTTGGAACGTTATCTCAAAGATGTGGGGTCCGATTTGAATTGGCAGGTCAATCTCACCAACCACTTGTCTTCTAGATCCATCAAACGCTTTCACCCACCAAAGCACTAGGCTTTAAACAGGCTCCCTCAACAAATAGTTTGGACAATGTTGATTTAAAGCATGACATTTAATGATGAACCATTATCTACTAGCACTCGTGCAGAGAATGTGATCGTGACACCTCATAGAGATTGCAGTGGCTTTATTATGCTTTGTCCCTTCAGCTGGTAATTCATTCATCACAAAACTTAGGGCAAAACTACTAGTAGTGATGTTACCGACCAACTCCATCAAACCTGATCGACAATGATATCAGTGAAGTACATGGGCTTTCGTTAAAACTTTCATCAGTGGCCCATTCTATGTGCTTCCAGTAAACTTCATTAACAAGGACGGAGAACTGATATCTATTGGAAGGGGTCGAGATTTAGCTGATCCACCACCTTATATTCACTTTGCTTGACAAACTTCAAAAATTCACTAGCTTCTCTTCAGACACCGTTTTTTTACTGATCTTCTTGTCCACTTTGTATGGCATGATTACATAAATCTTCTTTTCCCTTTTCTCCATTAACCTCTTTTTCCCTAAGTTTCTAGGAGCTGCTTATACTCGACCACTCCGAGTCATTCCACCAATCCATGAGATGTTAGTGACCTCAGTTCCTTTAGGTTCACAACCATCACTTGGTTTGGTGATTCTGCCAAGTGGGATGTGACTTCGTATTTCCACTGGTAACTGCCTTTGGTATTATTCCATAAGGAAACGAGATTGGTGTTTGGACAATTATGTGCATTTGGCCTTGCATGAGATTGACTTAAGATTCTCTTTTTTGTAAAGAATTCCCAATGTTTATTGCGGAAAGATATATTTATTTCCACACACGACCCTATGGTGAACACATGACACCATCTTACTGTAATATTGGTTATCCCATCTTCAATGAAATTCACAGAGGCGTCCCGTGACCATGTGCAAAGGATTGCTCCCTATGTTGGGGATTGTCCTCCCTTGAAGGTAAGCCATTTGCATTAATCAATTCTTGCAACTCTTAGATTATTAGGGCTTGACAATTATTCAATGGAATGCCCAACGGCTCCTTGGGCCATGATATCACATTTGGCATTATGGATACTATAAGCCCATTGTTGGAAATGGTGGTTCAAGAGTTTTCATTGGTCTTATGACTTTTACCATGAATTTTGAAGTTAAATGGCTGGCAACAATTGGCTATACGTGACTGGGAATTGGATCAAAATGAGTTATCCTTTTTTTCTCGATTTGACAGGGTGGTCGTAGTGATTTGAGATTGGGTATTGATTTTGTGGGGAAAAAATGCGGTAGGTGGTGGTGATAAAAAGAGTGGGTCTGGAAGGGTGATATTAAGGGTTGAAGCTTGTGTGGTCTGCAAGGGCCACCATATGGATAAGGGATGTAAGGAGTTCCTGTGGTATCTCGGGGACTGGGAAATTTGGGGGTCGATAAGAATTGATGGGTGGAAAATAAGAGACTATGGGGTTTACCATTACAGCGTTAGCGTCTCCTTCTATCTTCTTTGTGAATGTCGTTTGGGGTCGTTTCACGCTAGTTGCTGCACATACAATCTTGCCACTCCTCATCCCACTTTCTATCCTTTCTCCTATCATGACAAGGTCAGAAAAGTTTGATGACATACTCCCAATCATCTTGTCATAAAAAGGCGACTGAAGAGTATCCATAAACATACCAACCATTTCTCTTTCAGATAATGGGGGTTCTACTTGTGAGGCCATTTCCCTCCACCGTTGTGCGTATTCTTTGAAAGCTTCGTTGTCTTTTTTTAGTGAATTTTGCAATTGCATCCTATCAGGGGCCATGTCAACGTTGTACCTGTATTGCTTCAAAAAGGCATCAGCTAGGTCCTTCCATGAACGAATTTGATTTCGCTCAAGATGCATATACCAACTTAACGATGCCCCACTCAAACTGTCTTGGAAAAAGTGAATGAGAAGTTTATCGTTATGAGCATGAGATGCCATTTTTCTGCAATACATAGTTAGATGATTTTTAGGACATGTGTTTCCCTTGTATTTTTCAAAGTCAAGAACCTTGAATTTGGGAGGAATAGTCACATCAGGAACCAAACACATATCGAAGGCTTCAAGGCCATAAACGTTATACCCCTCGATAGCTTTTATTCGTTCTTCCAAGACGTGGAATTTTTCCTTTGATTGTGTATCATCCCCAATGTGAGGTTGATGCCAATTCCCATTAGTATCGAAATGGGGTACTTGGGGTGCAATAAATGGAATATTTTCTGAGGGTTGAGTGTTTTGGGGTGGCATATAACCCAGAGGAGATGGAATTTGTGATTGGTTTGGGTTTTGGGGGTTGACGACTAAAGGTGGAGTATAACCGGGTGGAAGACCATACATAGGAAATTGCATAGTTGTTGTATGAGGTTGTTGGGTAGTCGGGGTAAAGTCTGGTGGGTGAGAAGGAGTGGTTTGGTGTTCTTCATTTGCAGCCGGAGGATTCTCATCTGTATTCCCCTTCCTTGACAAAGTCTGTATAGCTTCTAAGATTTGATCAACCTTGTCCTTCAATTGGTTGACATCCATTCTCATCACCTCTTGATTTTGCTCAAGTTCTTCCATGATCTTCGAGTTTGCACGAGTCCAATAAGGGTGTCAGGGAAACAACTTTATTGATTTTTTCTGTGTTTTTTTTTAAATAAATAAATAAAATTATGAGTATGTATTAAACATGAATGGAATGAAAATGCAATTATTATCTTTTATTTTTATAAATTTGGATGTTGGGGAATCATAAGTCTTGCACGAATTATTAATGAAAGAAGAATATGGGAATCGATAAACAAAATAGCAAATCCTTCATTGATGAGAAAAAAGTACATTGCATTTAAATTAAAAAGCTACATCGACTATGGTATTTCAATCATCTTTTTCAAGAGGACAACCAATCTTCTCCTCCAATTCTTCTACTAAATGTTTGCAATATTCGACGAACTTGTAGACTTTGATTGGAGTGTTGAGTGGATGCATTACTGCATCAATCTCTCTTAGATGTTTTGGAATTTTTATGATTGTCTGATTAGCTAGCATTGCCAATTTCGAAAAGCAATCTTTCCAATGCTTGCCTTTATCTTCCAACTCTTTATAAGTCTCTTTGTTCTTCAATTGCCCAAGCAACACCATGAAACGCTCCTCCCAATATATAGTTTCATCCTTCAAGTCATTATAGATCTTTTCTTGATAATCAATGTAATTCTTCAACTCACTAGAAGCTTCCATTTCTGCTTTTAGTGCATCTTGGTGTTTTGAGAGTAATTCTTCGATTTCTTCCTTCTGTTGTCTCTCATTCCTTACTTGACTCTCATATTTATCTACCATTTCCTTCAGTTGTTTCTTTAAATCTTCAAACTCCTTTTTTATGTTCTTCTCGGAGCTTGCTGATTTTGTCCACAATTGCTTCCACATATAGGCTTCTTCAATAGCTGCATTCCTTTCTTGCCTTCGCACATCTAACTCTTCATTTGCCCCTCTTAAACAATCTTGTATGTCAAGTTTATTTCCTTTTTCAACTTTCAACCTCTTGTTGCTTCTCTCGATAAACTGACTCTTACAAGAGTTTTCTGATCTTAAGTTGTCATTCTCTTGGGAGAATTTTTCTAACCTTGCTTGTAACTCTTTTTTCTCTTCTTCAGATTTTAGCAATGATGCTCTGAGTTCTTATATCTCTTTATTTGCAACAAGGATAGGTTCAGGCATTTCCTGACCATTTGAGGTTGTATTGTGGAAAGGCAGCTTGATTTCTTGGACTCTTTTCTTTACCCATTGCTGATAGGGTTCTTTTGTGCTGCAACTTCTACATCCGAGTATTTTTCCTTTTCTAATGATCAACTCCCAAGCTTGACTTATCCTTCTCATCATTGGTGGGTCTACTATATCCGTATTGTGCAAAACAAAAGCCTCCAATGACCTATCATCTGGTTTATCCAACATGGGGTAGCCAAGTTGTCTCAGAGCTACCATTGGATTGTAATTAATACATCCCTTCGTTCCCATGAGAGGTACATTTGGAAAATCTCCGCATCGGCATATTACCTCTTCCACCCCTTGTTCTCTATAGTACCATGAAATTGTATCCCCAGTAAGGCTAGCTATACTCTGAGCCCATTCACGATTACTCTTAACCCCAACATGATACCCTTTCTTGAACATGTGAGACACAAACCAAGTATACAGCACTGAAACACAACATAAAATTGTTCCCCCTTTCTTCTCGTGCCGCATATGCATAGAGTAGTATACGCCAGCAAGAACCGCAGGAACTGGGTTTTGTTTATGTTTGTTAAAAGCTAAGAATACATTTATGGCAACAAAATCTACAAAGTTATCAAGGTTTGGAAATATAACAATATCGTAGATAATGAGGGCCAAAACATCTATAAAAGTACTCCATTCTTTTTTATCAGCTAAATCTTGGCACTTTTGCTCTAGATATTTTCTTGAAAACCCATGAATAGCCCTTTTTTCCTCTTTTGTACTTGCCAACTCTCTTATGTCGATCTTCAACACTTCAGCAATTGTGTCCAACTTCGGTGGTTGCCCAGTATATCGATAAGGATTTCCTCTTTCTAGGGAGTAACCCAATATTCGCTCAAATTCCTCTAATGTCGGGGCCAACTGAAAGTCTTGGAAGGTGAAACATCTTAAGAGAGGATCGTAATACTGAGCCAATGCTGTGAGGGCCCCTGTTTGCACATTCACTGCCAAGAGATTTAGAATTTTCCCATATTTGTGAACGAAACTCTCACGTTGTAT
The DNA here is from genome assembly GCA_002896215.2 of Cicer echinospermum. Classification (NCBI taxonomy): domain Eukaryota; kingdom Viridiplantae; phylum Streptophyta; class Magnoliopsida; order Fabales; family Fabaceae; genus Cicer; species Cicer echinospermum. The sequence continues at coordinate 12,562 of PGTU02004716.1, forward strand.
AGTTTTCATCTGGCTGCTGATGTCTTTTAAACTCTTCAAATCAGGTTGCTTGAACTTTAAAAGTAAAGTTTTTCTTTTTTCCGATCCCATTGTCCACTTAAATAACACGTGACTAAAGTTTGTATGATTCCCCAAAAATCCTGAAAATTTATGCAAAATGCTATTATGTTTTATTTTTCCTTAGAAAGAGAGAAAAAAAATAATGTCATGACATATGAATGAAACTAATATATATTTATAATGTCTTGAATATATGAGATAATTTTTTTTGGTTTTTATAGATATTCTTTCAATGAAAGGATCTATTGGCTTATGTAGTGAAACTCTCACAAGGGAGACTCTATGGTTCTAAACACGGTTCCTAGAGCCAATAATCCTATTTTAGAATATTGTCAACAACAATAGGTAAACTATTTGAAGTGACAATAACCTCAATAGGATCAAACTCTAGGTGAGATCTTCATGCTAACCAAACAGGATGTACATCCAGAAGGCTACCACTACGCGATCTCGAAACTAAGCTTAAGTTTTGTTCAAACCCGGGTATAAGGTTCCACTCATAAGTGTGTGTCTTAAAAAAATGTAGGTGTTGAATAAACATAATTCAATAGATCCATAATACTAACAAAACATATATACATATATAAAATAAATAGATAAATACATAACATAAAATAAAATAAAAATAATCTACTAGCCTAAAAGAATATTATAATGTCAACTATTACTTATTAAGAAATAAAGAAACACACAAAGAAAATGAAAATGAAAAACAAACAAATATAGATAAAAGTTAAAAAATTATGCACAATTAATTTTTAGGCTTGACTCTCAAATTTCCCCAGCGGAGTCGCCAGCTGTCGCGGCCTAAAATTTCGAGTTTTCCTCGAATTCAATGGAGTCGCCACCAAAATTTATTTTAAAATAGGGAAAATATTGGAAAACCCTTAAAAATGTAAAAATGGTCTTTGAAACCAGATTTTGAGTTCGGGAGTCGATTATGCGTAGGGAAGGTATTAGCACCCTACGACATCCGTTAAAATACGGTTACCTTTAATTAAT
>PGTU02004718.1:0-18371 GCA_002896215.2 Cicer echinospermum
CACATGAAACATTTCATTCCAATTCTTTTCATCTCATTTGCCATGTCAAGTGTTTTTGAATCTTCTTCACTGCGATACATGCGCCTAATCTTGGTATTATAGGAAATACCACACGAACTTTGCTGGTAGATCTTTCTTCTTATATCGAGAGACATTGCATTTCGGACACGCCTTAAGTAGTTCATATTCGTTTCGAAATAAAATGCAATTGTTAGGACACGCATGAATCCTTTCGTAACTCATTCCAATAGAACACAAAATTCGTTTAGCCTCGTAGGTTCGATTGGGAAGTTCATTATCATCTGGCAACATATCTTTTATGAGAGTTAATAATTCTGTAAAGCTTTTATCAGACCATCCATTACTCGCTTTTAAGTTCTACAACTTTAATATCGCCGACAGTCTTGTGAATTTAGTACAACCATTATATAATTCTTTCTCTGCATCACTCAACAAACTTTCAAACATTTTAGGACAATCTCGAAGATCTTCTTCAACTGCTTTTGCGATCTCATCAACTCGGTCCAGCTCATATGTATCTGTATCGAAGTTAGTTGAAGCATATGTCGAACTATTCTCAAAATTAATGTTTCCTTTTTTTTTCTCACCATGTCTTATCCAACATGTGTAGCTTTGATCAATTCCATTACATACTAGATGTCCTTCTAATTCATCTTCTCTAACACGTTTTCCAAAACAACATTTTAAACAAGGACAAACTACTCTATTTGGATCTTTTGATCTTCACTGCAAACTCAACAAACTCCTTCACTCCAATTTCATACTCTTTTGACAATCGATTGGCTGACATCCATTTCCTATCCATATTATACCACCTATATAAATGCAGTTACAAAAATAATAAGCTTTCAAAATATATCAACAAGTTTCAAAAAGAAACCAATATCAACTAACAATTTCAAAACAGAACAGATCATGTGGTATGAGTTTTTGACAATTTTTGACAATTTCAAAACATAACAGATCATGTGTAGAAGAGATTTAATATATATATAACAATTTTTAGTAGATTTAATATATATATATAACAAAACATAACAAATCATGTGTAAAAAATACCTGAGACAACGTAGATGGCCGCACAGTACGTAGAGGATATTAGTTCCCAACGTATATAATTATTTGAAAGATGTAGAGGATATGAGAGTTTCCAACGTATATAATTATTTGAAAGATGTAGTTTACAGCGCTTGTGAAAAAAGCGCTGTAATAGGTAGTTAAATTCAATGAAAGCGCATGTATTGAAGTAACAATGTCGATTTACAAGAAAGGGGGTTTGAATTGTAAATATGCCTTTTAAAAATTCATGTTAAAACTTAAGAAAATAACTCAAGAATGATCTTGGTTATGAAACAGAAAACGGAGAACGTTCTTGTTTATGTATAAAACAGAGAACGTTCTTGTAATTAAGGCAAAAAAACCAGTTTATATTTTATCTCAACGATTAATGCAGTATAATAAAGAAGGAGAAAGGAAAGAGAATACCAACACAAAGATTTATCCTGGTTCACCCAACGTGGGTTACGTCCAGTCCTCACACTGTGAGATTTTCCACTAAGTGTTTTAAAATGAAGAACCTTCTTAAGCTTACAACACCTAGAATAAATCAACCTTGATCTATTTTCTTCTTAATTACTTTCCACCAGAAAGCAATCACAACACATATCTAACCTTGATAGGAACAATCTTAAACAAACTATAAAGAAACTCTTATAGTTTGAGTTTTTACAAATGATTGAATTTGACAGAATTGATATTGCTCAACTCTTGTTTGAGAATAGATTCTTTACAGAGAATTTAATGACAATTTCGAGCTGGTATGAGTGTTAGCAGTAGTCACAGTTTCGCGAATTGCAGCAAGTGATTGCCTCTGTTTTTGCAGAATTTCAAGCTTAAGTGTGATTTGTATATTGTTGATTACTTAGCACTTGAATTTCTTGATTTGAACTGAGATAATGGCCTTCTATTTATAGGCTGGAGATGTACGAAATAGCTGTGTTGGAGAGGCACTGCTTTTTGACTAAAACATTATTTTGGAATAAAATAAATACTTCTTTGAAAAAGCTTTTTGATTTTAATGTTTTAGCATTGAAGCATTTCTGTCCTTTCTTTGACGTTTCTTCATTGATCTTGGATGGTACATTATCTGTCTTGAGTCTTGAGTGTAGCTAGAGGAGATTGGAGAAGATTTGAAGCGAATTGCAGACTGAAACAGAGAGGATGCAAGGCTGCTGTTGATGTGCAGAAAACGGAGAATGATTAACGTTCTTGGTTTTATCAGTTTGAACGTTCTTGAGCTTCAATAATCATTCTGGAGTTCCCGTTTTGAATGTTCTGTATTTCCTTTGTTCTTGTCTTGTCATATACCCAGTTTGATCAAGTTTTCTTGACATTTGAATTTTGGAGTTCTTAAGCCGTCATGACTTTTGTCCATGTTTGAACTCTTTGATCTTTGCGATCAAATATCCTTTTGAGTCTGGATATTTGTACTTGTGTCTTGCCATGTACTTGTTAGATATGAATGATTTCCAGAGCAGATTCTTTGTTAACGATGTAGATAATCTTTGAACAACATGCTGTGATAGATAGTTCGGTGAAGCTGAAGATCATTCTCTGTTTATGATGCAGAATGATCTTGTTGTTTGTCTTTTCTTGTATTTGCTTGATTCTGCTCTTAATTAAAACCACTCAAGAACACAAGTTAAATTAACATAACATTTAGAATCATAATTAACATTCTTAATTAACCTTTGTTTATTTTCACAAAACTTTAAAATAGAGAGTTTGTCTCAACAATCTCCCCCTTTTTGATGATGACAAACATGTTAATTTAGATTTTAATTTGATTCTAATATAAAGAGCTGTAACAGCTCCCCCTCAATTTGTGCATTTGTTAATTCAACATAAAATAAATATTGAATGCAATCAGAAAGAGTTTCATTAAAGATAACAAAAGTTCATTAATATTGGCAAAGATACATCAAAAGAGGCAGAACTACAACAAGAGAGCAGTAACAGAATAAAAGAAAATCTAACTTAATTCTCCCTTTGTCATCCAAAAAGACATAAGGGATAGACCTAAGATGCTAGGGAGGGAGAAGATCCTTCGGAGGAGGAGGATTTTCCAGTAGGAGGGATCTGAGAGGAGGGGGCACCGGATGAGGAGGCGGAGGTGGAATTCCCAGCTTGGGAGCAAGATGATCAGCCATCCAAGTTCTGAGTAGAGCAGTCTCTTGATCATGCTGAATTTGTCTTGTTATGATGATCTGGAGAGCGGCCATGATATCAGAGTTTGAGGGTGCAGCTAAGGTGTCTGTGGAGGGAATGTGAGCGGAGGGTTGAGAAGAGGTAGCGACAACTGTGTTGGAGGGAATACGCATGGCAGATAAGGATGGGAGAGAGGCAAAAGAAGATGAAATAGATGGTAGAGGGCCAACAGATGAGGTAGAGTGGTCAGCAGGAGCGGGAAAGTTCAAGAACTGACTTATTCCAAAAATGGAAGAACTGGTTTTCTGTGGAGAAACAAATAGTGGAGACATGGTAGACAGAAGAGGATTAGATAAGAGAGTACTAAAGTCATGTGTAGGGCAGTGAGGTGGTTGAGAAAAAGAAGGAATATGTGAAGGGATAGTGCCAGATGTTTGAGCAAAAAGAGTGGGATGTGATGGGATATGTTCTGGAGAACGTTCTGGAGGGGGTGGAGAACGTTCTGGTGTAGGAGTTTTGTCTGAGATTGCCTTGGGATCAGTAGAAGGAGAAGAAAAAGAAATAGAATTTTTGAAGGTCGTCTTCCTGCTGATCTCTTCCTTTTGAGAGAGATGGGACAGGATGGAAGAGTAGTTGTTGGAGCAGAGGCGGTGTTGCACATATGAGATAAATTTTTGGTTGAAAAACTTGGAAATTTTGATCAAAGATTTTTCAGATGCAAAGAGATACTCCAAAAATGCTGAAGATTTTAGTCAGACCATGCATATAGAGCCACAGTATTCTTTTTGTAATCTTTCTGGGCTGCACAGATCATGTGCTGGAGAATAACATGAGGTAAGTTCAATCTCTTGCAGTTTAACAGATGATAGATGAGCAAGGCGCCATTATCAGAAACGTACTCATGACTTCCACAGTGTGGAAGTAGAGTATGTTGACACATATTGTTGAAGACTTTAGGAAAAGGCTTTAAGTAAGTGGCTAAATAACGTGTGGAGTTTTCTTCAAATAGCTCAGCCTGAACATCTGTCTTTCTAAGACCCAGAGCTGAATACCAGTTGTCACCATAGACAGATGGCCCTTCTGTTGGAAGCTGAAGAATGTTGGCCAAAAATGTCTGGAGTCAATCTGATTTCTACTCCTTTATTTTTGAGATAAAAAGAGATTTGTCAGCAAAGGTTTTGGCATTGCAATAGAAAGCACGAACGACTTCTGGGAAAAAAGGATTCAGAGATCTTTAAGAAGGAGGTCCATCCAAGAGCATCCGTATGGTGCTGAAACAGCATTGCCATCCACAACCAGATTATCAAAACAAAGATTCTTCCTATCCCAACTGGGCGTTGAGCCCATTTTTTATTGAAGAGTTTTGATTTTGCAAGGGAGATTAGAGGAGGAGCATTCTGTTTTGGTTTCATAGTTGGGGGAGATGGTTCAGAATCAGAGGATGTGGATATAGGGGAAGATCGTTTGAAATTCTTTTGTGGAGAAGATTTTGGTGGAGGGGCAGTTGGAGAATGTTCTTGTGGTGGTGAACGTTCTTGTGGAGGAGCAGTTGGAGAACGTTCTTGTTCTGGAGAAGTTGGTTTCTGACTGGTTTTTAGGTTTTGTTTTGGGGCAAGCGTTTTCTTTCTTTGAGGATTTGGGAGATTTTTTCGAGCAAGAAACTGAGCAATAGTGATTGTGTTTTTGGTTCTCATGGGTTTAGTTGGTGTTTTTGGTTGAGAGAGTGGTTCTTTTTTGGTTTGGAGAAGGAGAAAACGATGTCATTTACGATCTCCGTTTTTGATGGGGAGGAGTTGCGTGTGAAGGTTCAGAAGAGAAAGCCGATTTGAGGGTGTCGAAGGGTTAGTAGTCGTTGGTGGATTTTGTGGTGAAGATGTTGGTACTGTAGGCATCGTGTTTCTTTGTGGTTCAGTTTGTGTTGGTGATTTTTCTACTGGGGGACACGATTCAGAAGAGTCATCACTCTCAGAGTCTGAAATGATGAAGTAAAAAGGTTTAGGGTTCATGGACTTCGATGTACCAATACCAGATTGGACGCGCATGGAGCGGCGTGGAGGAGTGATTCTGGTGCGAAGATGTGGAGGCACTTGAGCGTAGTTTGGTGTAGGACGAGTGTATAGTGGTGGAAGAAAGGTAGATAGAGGCATGAGGTTTAGAACTTCTTGACTGTTTTGAGGAGATGGAGAGGCAGAGGATGAGTGTGGTGGTGAAGGGCGAGGTGGTGGAGAGGGAGAACGCTCTCTGGATTGGTATGAGGTCGATGAAGAGGGTGGTGTACAGAGAGAGGCATTTTTTCGTGCAGACTGTTTGGTTCGAGCCATTTTTTGTTTTTTGGGAGGAAGATGATGAAGAAGATGAACAGTGAACGTGATATAGAGAAAGAGAGATGATTCCAGCTTTTGGGGAAAAGAAGGTGGGAAGAGGAGCAGTTTTTTGACTTGAGTGGATGGAGAGAAAAAGGTGGAGTAATGATGAGTTTGTACCTAGGGAAATGGGAAAAGCATTTTGGGGGATTGGAGAGTGTATGTGTCAGCATTCTAACACCAGACACAAGGGCACGTGTAATAAATGCCAAGATTTGCCTTTTTTACTTTTGAGAGGGAAAAGCAGACTGTTGCTTTTTCCAGAACGGAGAATGATGAATCGCGAAACGGAGACTGATAAACGATCTCCGTTTTCTGCAGAAGCAGATTTTAACAAGAATTTTCTTGATTTTTCATGATTCTCAGTTTTTCCTTGATTGAATTAAAACTATCCTCCACAAGAGGCTTAGTGAAAATGTCAGCAAGTTGATTTTGAGTATCAACGAAGATTAATTCAACGTCTTTCTTATTGACATGATCACGAATGAAATGATGTTTTATTTCAATATGCTTTGATCTAGAATGCTGAATAGGATTTTTAGACAGATTTATAGCACTTGTATTATCACAATAAATTGGAATTTTGGAATAGCTTACAGAGTAATCTTGAAGTTGGTTCTTAATCCACAAAACTTGTGAACAGCAGTTTGCAGCTGACACATATTCAGCCTCAGTTGTGGATAGTGCTATGGTGTTTCTGTTTTTCTGCATGACCAACTGATTAATGCTTCACCTAGGAACTGACATGCTCCACTTGTGCTTTTTCTTTCAACTTTGTCTCCAGCATAATCAGCATCACAGTATGCTATAATATCAAAATGGGGACCTTTTCTATACCAAAGACCAAGATTAGTTGTTCCAACGAGATATCTAAAAATGCGTTTAACAGCAGTTAAGTGGGATTCTTTTGGCGCTGATTGAAATCGAGCACATAATCCTACTGCAAACACAATATCTGGTCTGCTAGCAGTTAGATATAGCAGAGAACCGATCATTCCACGATATTCTTTTTCAGAAACAGATTTGCCATTTTCATCTTTTTCTAAGGAAGTGGATGGATGCATGGGAGTTGTCATAATTTTTGACTCATTCATTTTATATTTGATCAACAGATCTTTGATATATTTTTCTTGACAAACAAAAATGCCTTTTTCGTATTGTTTGATTTGTAAACCAAGAAAATATCTTAATTCCCTCATCATGCTCATTTCAAATTCACTTTTCATAAGTTTTGAGAAATCTTCACATAGTTTTTCATTTGTTGATCCAAAAATGATATCATCCACATATACTTGAACAATGAGTAATTCATTTCCTTCAGTTTTCTTAAATAAGGTAGTATCGATTTTTCTTCTTTGAAAATTGTTCTCGATTAGAAATGAACTCAGTCTTTCGTACCACGCCCATGGTGCTTGTTTTAAGCCATAAAGTGCTTTGGTAAGTTTGAAAACATGATTTGGTTTTGCTTGGTTTTCAAAACCTGGGGGCTGTTTTACATACACTTGTTCGTTTAAAAAACCATTTAAGAAAGCACTTTTCACATCCATTTGAAACAGTTTGATGAGTTTATGAGATGCATATGCAAGAAGTATTCGAATAGCTTCTAACCTTGCAACTGGAGCAAAAGTTTCATCATAGTCTATACCTTCTTGTTGATTGTAGCCTTGAGCTACTAATCTTGCTTTGTTTCTCACGACCTTACCTTCTTCATCAAGCTTGTTTCTGAATACCCATCGAGTGCCAATAACGGTTTGATCTAAAGGATCTGGTACTAGAGTCCAAACTTCATTTTTCTCAAACTGTAGTAGTTCTTCCTTTCATGGCGTTTATCCAAGATTGATCAGTAATAGCATCTTTGATTGATTTTTGGTTCAATCTGAGATATCATTTCCATGCTGTCGTCATCATTTTTGAATGATCTTCTGGTTCGGATTCCATCAGCTGTGTCTCCAATGATCTGAGTTTGAGGATGATCTCCAATGGTTTTCCAGCTTTTTGGTGGAGAATGAAACGGAGATTGTTTATCAATCTCTGTTTTCTGCAGACTTGTTTCCTGCTGCGTTTCATTTTGAGTTTCTTCTTCCTCGTCCTTTTTACTTATATCTAGATCATCAAACTCATCAAACAATATATGCATACTAATTTCAACAACATTAGTTCTTAAATTGAACACTCTATAACCTTTAGATTCGGTTGAGTATCCAAGAAAGATCGTTTATCGGATTTTGCATCAAATTTTCCAATAAGATCTTTGTTGTTTAGAATGTAACAGTAACAGCCAAAAATATGAAAGTAAGAAATGTTTGGCTTTCTGTTTTTTCAGATTTCGTATGGAGTTTTTGTTGATGATTTTTTTGATAGATACACGATTCAAGATATAGCAAGAAGTGTTTATGGCTTCTGCCCAAAAATACCTTTCAACATTTGATTCTTCTAAAATAGTTCTTGCCATTTCTTGTAGTGTTCTATTCTTTCTTTCAACAACTCCATTTTGTTGTGGAGTTCTTGCACATGAAAGATTGTGAGATATACCAAGTTCATCAAAAAAAGCTTTTGAATGAGACATTTATGAATTCTCCTCCATGATCACTCCTTACAGAGATGATGTTGGAGTCCTTTTCATTCTGCACCTTTTTACAAAATGTTTTAAATGATTCAAATGCATCATCTTTTGTTTTAAAAACAGAACCCATGTAAATCTTGAGAAATCATCAACAATAACAAAACCATATTTCATTCCTCCTAGACTTGTTGTTTTGACAGGCCCGAATAAATCTATGTGAAGTAGTTCAAGAGTTCTATTTGTTGTTACAAAATCTTTTGTATGAAAGCTGCTCTTGACTTGCTTACCTTTTGCACATGCTTCACAGATTTTGTCTTTCTCAAAATTAAGTTTTGGTAAACCTCTAACAAGATCAAGTTTGGAGATTTTTGAAATAGTTTTCATGCTGATATGTCCAACCCTTTTATGCCAGATCCATTTATCTTTATTGATTGATATAAAGCATGATTCATCAGGTAATTCATCAAGATATAACACATATAAATTTTTCTTTCGCTTACCAGAGAACAAAATTTTTCCAATTTTGGCCTTCTTGATTTCACATACCTTTGGCTTGAAAATGACTTCGCATCCATTGTCGCATAACTGACTTATGCTTAATAAATTGTGTTTCAATCCTTCCACGTATTGGACATCATTTATTTGAGCAGAGTTTGTCTTACCAATTGTTCCATTTCCCTTAATTTGAGCTTGATCATCATTTCCAAATGTGACCGAACCACCATCCTTCTTGCTGAAGGTTATGAAACAATTTCTATCTCCTGTCATGTGCCTTGAACAGCCATTGTCCAAGAACCAAGGCTTTCTCTTTGTATTTTGAAAACCAACCTGCAGGTGATATCATTTCAGTCTTAGGTACCCACTTTGTTTTGGGTCCTTGAGAGTTAGTTTTTAAGTGGTATATCATTCTCGTTTTGGAAACAGCTGTGTTGTTTGTTGATTCTGAAATGGGTTTAGCCATATATGATTTAGAAGAGTTGAACTTTGGTTTAACAGATTTTTTGAAACGTTCAACTTGTAACTTTGAACTTTCTCCGTTTGGGGGACAAACTGGAGAACATTCTCCGTTTTGCTGTTTTTTTGATACAATCTTGACAGGATGATTCTCATGTTTAAAAAGCTTCTTTCTTTCGATTTTTTCATCCCTTTTCCTGAAGTAACAGGCAAATTCTAGATGTCCAAGTTTTTTTACAATATGAGCATCTAGTCTTGCATTTTTCTTCCCTTCTTTCTGGGACAAAGAAGTTTTCATAAAGTTTGGTTTTTTGAGTTTGATTGAAACCAAGACCAGCTTTATCAAAAATTCCTATTTGAGATCACATGATGTTATGAAAAGTTTCAGTGGCTTTAATGAAGTTTAGTAAATCTATTTTGAGAAGTTCGTTTTCATTTTTAAGTTGAACGTTCTCCGTTTGTAGCGCAGAATGTTCTTGACATTCTTCACTTTCAAAAACTCTTGTTTCTTTCAATTCTTGAATCAGTTTTTTTAACAAATTATTTTCAGTCTGATTTCTTTCCTTCTCTTCTTTCTCTTTATAGAACTGTTCTTTCAGAGAACTACATTTTTGAATAAGGAGATTTGAGTCATTTAGCAAGTTATCAAATTCATTTCCCATTTGTTGACATAAATGACATGGTTCAGAATTCATTACCTCATCTTCCTCTGTTTTTGCCATCAAGCATATGTTGGCTTCTTCTTCTTCTTCTTCTTCTTCTTCTTCTTCTTCTTCTTCTTCTTCTGTTTCTGATTCCTCTGAATCATCCCATGTTGCCATCATTGATTTCTTTTTGAAGGGAAATCGTTTTGGTGGATTTTTGTTTGATGGACATTCTGCCTTGTAATGTCCCAATTTGTTGCATCCAAAGCATGTGACTTGACTCTTGTCAATCTCTGTTTTAGGATTTCTGTTTTGAAATCCCTTTTTGATTTGATCTCTTCTTCTCATCATTCTTTGAATTCTTCTAGTGAGAAGCGCGATTTCATCAGCATCTCCTTGTTCATTTTCTTCTGATTCCTCTTCAACTAGTACTGTGATTTTTTCTTGAGAGACTTTCAGTGTTATTGCCTTTCCTTTCTTGACTGGTTTGTCTTCTTGCAATACTATCTCATGAGCTCTTAGAGTTCCAATTAGTTCTTCCAGAGGCAGTGATTCAAGGTTCTTGGCTTGGCTTATAGCTGTCACCATTGGTCTCCAAATGATTGGGAGACACCTCATGATTTTTCTTACTCTTTCTTGCACAGTATAGGCTTTGCCAAGAGAGCGCACTTCATTTACTATTGTGGTGAATCTTGAGTACATTTCATCAATGGTTTCTCCTTCTTGCATTTCAAACAATTCGAATTTCCTTATTACCAATGTCTATCCTTGTTTCTTTGACATGGCTTGTTCCTTCATGGTGAGTTTGCAATGTATCCCAGACTTCTTTTGCAGTTGTGCATTCATCTACCCTTTCACTTTCTTCCCTGCTTAAAGCACATGATAAGAATAATTGAGCTTTAGAGTTTAGAAGTACCTTAGCTTTATCTTCTGCTGTCCAATCTGCTTCCTTTTTTTAAAGCAGAATTCGAGTCATCTTGATCAACCCTTGGTGTGAAATCTCCATCTGTGATGATGCGCCACATTCCTGTGTCTTGAGATTTTAAGAACAATTGCATTTTGTTTTTCCAAAAATAATAGTCTGATCCATCAAAGAATGGAGGTCGATTTGAGGATCCTCCTTCAACAATGTATTTTTGCTTTCGACATTCTTCTAGATCTTTTCTCTAACACTTGTTAGGTGTTTTTTGAACTTTTTAGAGACTGAGCTCTGATGCCAATTGAAGTAACAATGTCGATTTACAAGAAAGGGGGGTTTGAATTGTAAATATGCCTTTTAAAAATTCCCTGTTAAAACTTAAGAAAATAACTCAAAGAATGATCTTGGTTATGAAACAGAAAACGGAGAACGTTCTTGGTTTATGTTATAAAACAGAGAACGTTCTTTAATTAGCAGAAAACCAGTTTATATTTTATCTCAAACGATTAATGTAGTATAATAAAGAAGGAGAAAGGTAAGAGAATACCACACAAAGATTTATCCTGGTTCACCCAACGTGGGTTACGTCCAGTCCTCACACTGTGAGATTTTCCACTAAGTGTTTTAAAATGAAGAACCTTCTTAATCTTACAACACCTAGAATAAATCAACCTTGATCTATTTCTTTCTTAATTACTTTCCACCCAGAAAGCAATCACAACACCTATCTAACCTTGATAGGAAGCAATTCTTAAACAAACTATAAAGAAACTCTTATAGTTTGAGTTTTTACAAATGATTGAATTTGACAGAATCTAATATTGCTCAACTCTTGTTTGAGAATAGATTCTTTACAGAGAATTTAATGACAATTTCGCAGCTGGTATGAGTGTTAGCAGTAGTCACAGTTTCGCGAATTGCAGAAAGTGATTGCCTCTGTTTTTGCAGAATTTCAAGCTTAAGTGTGATTTGTATATTGTTGATTACTTAGCACTTGAATTTCTTGATTTGAACTGAGATAATGGCCTTCTATTTATAGGCTGGAGATGTACGAAATAGTTGTTGGAGGAGACCATGCTTTTTTGACTAAAACATTATTTTGGAATAAAAATAATACTTCTTTGAAAAAGCTTTTTGACTTTTAATGTTTTTAGCATTGAAAGCATTTATGTCCTTCTTTGACGTTTCTTCATTGATCTTGGATGGTACATTATCTGTCTTGAGTCTTGAGTGTAGCTAGAGGAGATTGGAGAAGATTTGAAGCGAATTGCAGAATGAAACAGAGAGGATGCAAGGCTGCTGTTGATGTGCAGAAAACGGAGAATGATTAACGTTCTTGGTTTTATCAGTTTGAACGTTCTTGAGCTTCAATAATCATTCTGGAGTTACCGTTTTGAATGTTCTGTATTCCTTTGTTCTTGTCTTGTCATATACCCAGTTTGATCAAGTTTTCTTGACATTTGAATTTTGGAGTTCTTAAGCCGTCATGACTTTTGTCCATGTTTGAACTCTTTGATCTTTGCGATCAAATATCCTTTTGAGTCTGGATTATTTGTACTTGTTCCTTGCCATGTATTTGTTAGATATGAATGATTTCCAGAGCAGATTCTTTGTTAACGATGTAGATAATCTTTGAACAACATGTTGTGATAGATAGTTCGGTGAAGCTGAAGATCATTCTTTGTTTATGATGCAGAATGATCTTGTTGTTTGTCTTTCTTGTATTTGCTTGATTCTGCTCTTAATTAATACCACTCAAGGACACAAGTTAAATTAACATAACATTTAGAATCATAATTAACATTTTTAATTAACCTTTGTTTATTTTCATCAAAAACTTTAAAATAGAGAGTTTGTCTCACAGTACCAAGCCACCATGTTTTGTTGGAGAGCACTACGATTTTTGGAAAATCCGTATGCAAGCGTATCTCGAAGCACAAGGAGACGATATATGGGATGCAGTTGAAAATGGTCCTCATATTCCAAAAATTGTCATCAATACAAAGAAGAAATAAAGATAAAAAATTGTTGGACTGATGAGGATAAAAGAAAAGTGCTTTTCGATAAAAGGCTAAGAATATATTACAATCTGCACTAGGAATGGATGAGTTTTTCTGCATATCTCACTGTAAAACAGCAAAAGAAATATGGGATACGTTGGAAGTAACTCACGAAGGCACCATTGAGGTAAAGAGATCCAAACTCAAAACACTATCACAAGAATATGAGTTATTTCGAATGCAGCCCGGAGAGACTATTCTAGATTTACAGAAAAGGTTCTCTCACCTAACCAATCATTTGACAGCACGAAATCGAACTTGGAAGGCTAGAACAAAATGAAAGTCAAGAAAGAAGACAAAAATATTGCTTTAAAGACCGAATCAAAAAGAACAAATCAAAGACAATGATTCAGATGAAGATGAAAATATTATCCTTCTTGTTAAGAAATTTGGTAAGTTTCTTAAAAATGATAGAACATTCAAAAGGAAAAACTTCAAGAAGAAAGATAATTTCTAGATCAAATCAAAATTTACTTGCTTTGAATGTGGAAAACAAGGACATATTAAAGCAGATTGGTCCAAACCTTGCCTAAAAAAGAATGTCAACAAAAAGAAAGATTTCAAGAAGGCATACATAGCTGGGAAGACAACGAGGTAAGTTCATCTTTAGAAACAGAAAGTGAAGAATACGCCAATGTTGCATTAATGGCTTCGCATCAATCAGATGATAAAGAAGGGTTAGTAATATAGACTCTCCTCATTATATAAAACTAATAATGAATTAATTATAGAATACAATGATGCTCAAAACGCAAATACAAAGGAATTACTTATTGAATGTAAAAAAATGTGGAAAACTAGTATCAACACAAAAGAAACAAATCTCAAGTTTACAAGAAAAAGTTGATATTATGGAGAAAAATTCGAAGAACTAAAACAGAATTTTGCATGCAATAAATGTGATTCCCTCTCTTTCAAAATTGTTCAATTAAATAGGGTGATTGAACGGTACGAAAAAGGACAATTAGGATTGGAAAATGTTTTAAATATGCAAAGATACTCAAATGACAAAAGTGGTCTTGGATATTCAAAATTTGATAAACCAAATTCGAACAAAACTATTTTTGTTAAAGCAAGGTCGTCAATCTAATCAGAAAGTATTATAGTTATGAAAAAGGATGATCTTTATATAAGAAAATTATTCAAAATAAATCTCATACATATGCTACTAACAGTAGATTTAATCCTACTTGTTCTTATTGTGGTTTTCATGGACATACACCTAATACATGTCATATTAGAAACATTAGTATTCCAAGAGGGCATTACATATTGGGTAAAGAAAGGTACTAACCATCAAGGACTCAAAGCACATTGGGTACCTAATAAAGTTTGATTTCAATTTTGTAGGTTTGCAAACAAGAGACTTCAAACATGTGGTACTTAGATAGTGGCTGCTCCAAACACATGACGGGTGATATAACAAAATTTTCAGCTTTAACACTTGAGTCAAAGGGACATGTAGTATATGGAGACAACAACAAAGGAAAAATTTTAGGCATTGGAAAGTCGGTACAGCACCATCCCCTCGATTGAAGATGTCTTATATGTTGAAGGTCTAAAACATAATCTCATAAGCATCAGCCAGCTTTGTAACAAAGGATACAAGATAATTTTTAATAAAGATGAGTGCATCATCCAAAATGAAGCTACAATGAAACTCAGTTTGTCGGTAAGCGTTTCAAAAACATTTTCATACTTAATCTTGAAGATTTATCCTTAAAAAAATGAAATGTCTTTTGGTAAGCGACAATAATGATGCTTGGCTATGGCATAAAAGATTTTGCTCATATTCACATGGATCATTTAAACAAAATTGGTCAAGCATGATCTTGTTGTAGGCCTACCAAAAATGAAATTTATAAAAGGATAAATTATGTGACGCTTGTCAAAAAGGCAAACAAACAAAAAGTTCTTTCAAACCTAAAAATGTCATTTCAACCTCTAGACCACTACATTGGATACATATGGACTTGTTTGGTCCATCAAGAACAAAAGCCTTGGTGGAAACTCATATGGACTAGTCATCGTTGATGATTACTCAAGTTCACTTGGACCTTATTCTTGGCAAATAAAAATGAAGCTTTTTAAGGCATTTAAAAACTATGCAAGCTAGTCCAAAACGAAACAATCTACCAAAATTATATCAATTAGAGTGATCATGGAAGGGAATTTCAAAATACTTCATTTGAGAATTTTGTGAAGAAATGGCATTTTTCACAATTTTTCTGCACCAAGAACACCACAACAAAATGGGGTCGTTGAGAGAAAGAATTAGATCCTTTGATAGAGCTTGCTAGAACTATGCTAAGCGACTCAAATCTACCCAAAATACTTTTGGGCAGATGCGTAAACACAGCATGCTATGTTCCAACCGGGTAAACATTAGGCCAATTCTTAAGAAACTCCATATGAACTTTTACAAAGGTAGAAAAACCCATATCACTCACTTCCACATTTTATGATGTAGTGTTTTGTGTTAATCAACGGTAAGACAAACCTTGGAAAATTTGATGAAAAAGCTGATGAAGTATATTTCTCGGTTACTCTTTATCTAGCTAAAGCATTTAGAATTTTTAATAAAAGAACCTTATTAGTTGAAGAATCAATGCATGTAACCTTTGATGAAACTAACCCCATAAAAGGAAAATAATATTTCTTGATGATGATGATGTTGAAAGCATATCAAGCAAAGAACTTCAAACTAATCACACACAACAAGAAAGTGGAATCAATATGAAAGGCAAAGGATGATCTTCCTAAAGAATGGAGAACCCATTAGAATCACCCTATTGACAACATCATAGGTGATATAAAATGAGTCACAACAAGGTAAAATTGCAAGATGCCTTGCTTAAACATGGCGTTTGTTTCTCAAATCGAACCCTCCAAATATTGGTGCAAGCACTTAAAGATGATCAAGTGGACTATGCCATGACAAGAAGAACTCAATCAATTCGAAGGAACAAGTTTCGGACTTGTTCCTATACTGGAAAAACACATCATTGGTACAAAAATGAGTGTATAAAAATGAAATCTAGAATGAGAGATGACATATGAGTGTGTTCGCACGAAAGCTAGATGGTCGGCTCTAAGGATTAACAATCAGAGGAAGGGTGAGATAGACTGTGGAGCGTAACATTTGCTCCTGATTGGCGGTAGCAAGATACGGAGGTCGAAGGTACGCTGCTATAGCTTGATCTGCTATCATGATTTAGCTTTCAGTATGACGGGAATATGTTGTGCAGTTGATTTCTAAATAGATGGGAGCGCAGTAATGAAGAGAGCTGTTCATGAATTAACAATCATGTTCAAGCAGCCCCTGGGTGAAGTTCCAAAAATCCCTCACCACGTTACAAATTCGACAAAGGCTCTGTTATGAGTCTAAAGACTACAAGAGACTTGGTGATGACAGATTAATCACGCGTTGTTTTGAACGTAGTGATTGACTAAAGGAGTTGATAATAATTATTGCGCTCAAAAGAAATAATCGTCCAAGATGTATGGTTTGAAATTATGTTGAATGATATAAATTGGATTGCAATCAACAAGGACAGTTATGGTGAAAGTCTCTTCAGATAACGCCACAGGAGAACTGAATTGTCAACTGGATGGGAGAAATTAAACTATTTTCTGGAGCTTCATAGTCAGGCACTTGAGACCGAGCGACTTCGTAGTCCCAAGTCAGAGCAATATATGTATTATAAATTGACTAAAATTGAAATGGGGAAAGGAAAGAGAAGTACAACTCCGAATGGATGCCGGAAGCAGTTGAAAGAAGTGCTCAGGGATATTTCTATCGAATATCCCAAATCGAGGTATGATTGGATCATTATTATGATCTACGTGGCCAGTCCGGGCCAGATATCATTTAATGTTCGTTGTTGCTGCAAGTATTTCAGTAATCCAAGAGTATCACATCTTAGTCGTGTAAAAGATATTATGAAGTTATCCTGAAAGGAAACAAGTGTAGGCTTATGGTTCCCATGGTAGCATATGTAGCCTGGAGTTATACTGATTCGGGATATATGCGGATGCAAAACAGACGGAAGAATAGGCACCAGCGGCACGTGTCGATGTCTGAAGGAAATGCAGCTTAGTGTTTTCTTATGGTCTTGTAAAAAGCAGAGCTTGTGTGCACTTAGTACTGTTGAGAGCTGAATACATTGCACGGCAGAAGCTGTTTGTGCCCAATTTCCCATGCTCTAAGACAGGCAATTACGATACCTATGGTGGTGATTCTCGGTGGTAGCATTCCCTAATGATGTTGGTACTACAAGCGCAGGATCTAACATCTTCAAGAATCCATATCATGCACCCAGAACGTGTAAAGCACATCGATATCCGACATCATTTCTACGGGATCATTACTAAAAGTAATTTGGGTGAAATTTGCTGATGATACAGCAATCAACTGGACCGGATATATTTAACACAAACCTGTGTTTACGTTCTAAAGCTTCATTTTATAAAATCTGAGAGAAACTTGGTCATTTTGGAATAATGATCATTAACCATTGCGCGTATGAAGTACAGTAGTTTGCCCGATCTCGTATGTCTTGTTAGTTATTGCTTGATTTGATGTTGTATTATGATGATTCTGTGCTAATAACAATGATTTTTATACAAAACATAGCTGTATTTGATAAGCGAACAATGTTTTAAACATCTGTTCGAGTACTACGGAGTCGCGGTATAGAAACAAACTGTTCTCAGATTCCTGTATTCGTGAATACAGGATAGTGTGTCAAATACACGTTCCCATGATAAAAGTGTGTCAGTTGAATACAAAAGTGTGATGCGAATACCTTTCGCGTTTTGCCGCAGATATAAATGCCTTTCCACATATTAGGGTACTTTATATTGAGTAACTTCGAGAATACAGTCCCCAGTATACCTCTCTTCGTCCAAAACTCACATTCCTCTCCTTCCATCACTTACTCATAGGCACTGCCGAAATTAATTCGAATCCAATTTTTCTTTAGTTCCTTCTGCGCCTATTCCTTTTAAATCCCCAACTTCTTGTCACATTTCCTAAAACGCCCTTCGCCAAAAATCCTTTCCCCCATGGATGCGCAAGACGAGGACCAGCGCACAAAACCATCAGCTAGTCGCTCACGAGAAACTAACCAGTAATCACTAACACAGAATTTAGTCCCGCTTCTTTTACACACACACGAAGAAAGATTCGTTCGCAGCAGTAGTCTACTCGAACAAGGACTTTTATCCAAAGGATGGTATCAGCTAACATTTCTCTGATTTTAATTCTCCTGCTTGGCTCAGCGAATAATCATTTGATTAAGTTATAGGTCACAAAGACTAGTTACTCCGGATTTGGTTTATGTTATGCAATCTCAGCAAGAAGGAAACGTAGTTCTCTCGGGTTTAAGGTAGTAGAAACAACATCCGTGTTAAAATACCAAACTCCAGTTGGGAGAGAATGGCTGGATAGTATCTTTTTAATTGTGTGAAAAATTTGGTCCAAACAATTTGTGAAGGGTGACGATTTTCTAATAATCATGTCTCTACTTCTGTCGATGGTACCGACGACCATGGAACATGAATAAATGGGCTCGCAGGTCAGGTTCACAAATCATCCCTGCAACCGAGTATAGTTGGTGTAATCTTATGTCGTTGATG
>PGTU02004721.1:0-13509 GCA_002896215.2 Cicer echinospermum
CACGAAACACAGTTTATAAATTTTGGAGAAGATGCTATAAGGGTCCGCCTAAATTTCATCTAGACATTCGGGCAACTTTCGTACCATCCCAACTAAAAATAGACCGAAATCCGTATTTCGAACAAGACGATTGTTAGTGTTTGAAATCTAACGTGAAACCCGAAACACAATTATAAATCTAGAAGAAGAATGCTATAAGGTCTCTCGGTCCTCGATTTCATACAGACTTTCCGTGCGATTTTTCGTACTTCCCGACTAAAATGGACCGAAATCCGTATTTTGAACAAGACGATGGCTAGTTGTTGAAATCTGACGCAGATCCCGAAACACAATTATAAATTTAGAAGAAGAATCCTATCAAGTCCTCGATTTCTTCTGGACTTTTTGGGCGATTTTCTTACCCCCTCGAAAAAATGGACTGAAATCTATTATTCGGACCAGATGATGGCTAGTGTTTCAAATCTGATGCAGAAATCCGAAACACTGTTATAATTTAGGAGAAGAGTGATGTAAGGGTCTTCTGGTCCTCGGATTTTATCTGGACTTTTCGGGGGATTTTCGTACACCCGACAAAAATGGATCGATATTCGTAGTTTCGGACCAAACGATGGTTAGTGTATTGAACATGGCGCGAAAAACCGAAAGACAGTTATAAATTTTGGAGAAGAATGCTATAAGGGCTTCCCGGTCTTCCCGGTATGGGAGACGCTAGTTTATTTTTAAACTTTAATTACCCTTATAGCGTCGGTAGAGCCGACGCAAATTTCCTGATTTGTGAATTTTTATTTATTTTTTCAATAAAAATTTTGTATGTTTTATTTTTTCCAATCCTTTGCTCCTTTTATTCAACTATTTTTTTTTTCCTGATTTATATAAATTTTTTTGTTATATTTTTATATAAATAAATATAATTGTTTTTTAAACAAAATAAAAAGTACACAACTTATAAGTACTACCATTATTTGACTGATCATTTTATTTATTTATCTATGTGCGTATTGTTATAGTAATTATTTAATTAACTAAATTAAATGTTTGATACATTTATCTATTCAATTTTGACTCAAATAATTTGATAAATTATTTTTGTAATTAAATTTTTAATATTAATATTAATTTTAACTAGAATCATAACAAAAAAACTTTATTTAAAAATTATTCTAAATTGATGAAATTTAAAAAATTAATGATAACAAGTCTAAAATATAGTCAAACTCATTTGTAAACTATATGTTAATTAATTATGAGTAATTTAATTTAATAATATCAAAATATATTAATTCTTAAATGTAACAAAAAATTATTAAAAAAATAATTTATTATGTTGTAGAAAAGTGGAGTAAAATTAACTGATTTTTGTTAATACCCATTAAGATTGTTCAATTTTTTTAACATACATGAAAAGTAAATAGGGAAATATAAAAGATCCCAAACCTAATCACACCTTAGTTTTTCAATCTCGCCTTTACCAAACTTCAACAGGCACACCGTCACGCCGCGCCATTGCATCTCAACGATAGCCATCACACCGCCACTTCGCTATCACGCCGCCTTTCGTCTTTCCTTCACTCACCAAAAAACCCTCTATGTTGCTTTCCTTGGTTCTTAGTTTCTTCTCCTTCACTCTTGATTCTGACCAACCACCGCCACAAACCAACCACCACCATTCTTCTCTACTCATCTATGTGTCTTCTAGTTTATTTCATTATCATTGTCAACTTTCTCATTATTCCAGCAATTTCAGTTTCATCGCATACCCCCAATTTTGTTCTGGTAAGCAAAGTTGAAATCTTTACCTTGTTTTTTCGCAACCCAAATTTTTAAATTTTTTTAAATTTGTTATTAAACTAATTTGTATATAGTTTTGGATTTTAAATTAGGAGATGGGATTTTTCCATATGAGGTTGTTATTCAGATCCTTGCTAGGTTACCAGTGAAATCCCTTTTTAGGATCAAAATTGTGTGTAAATTGTGGTATAGGTTGAGTTTGGATAATTATTTCATTCAATTATACAATGATATTTCTAGGAAGAACCTGAGATTTCAGATTCGTTATTAGAGTCCAAATCTAGCTGAAAATGTGTTAATAATTTAAGGGGTGTCTTTCAATTTTCGCTCAATTTCTTGAATGATTTTGTTAAGGTTCGAGCGTCTTGTAATAGATTGTTGTATGTTTTCTTGGAAACTCATAAACAGGTGAGTATGTTTTCTTGGCAACTCATAAACAGGATTTGGTGTATCAACACAAGAGCCAAGTTTGGAAAGAAATGTACCTTATGTAGTATAGCTCAACACTTCCATTATGGTTTTCGGCACCTGCGTATCCAGCACAATGTTCTCGTGT
The DNA here is from genome assembly GCA_002896215.2 of Cicer echinospermum. Taxonomy (NCBI): domain Eukaryota; kingdom Viridiplantae; phylum Streptophyta; class Magnoliopsida; order Fabales; family Fabaceae; genus Cicer; species Cicer echinospermum. The sequence continues at coordinate 2,345 of PGTU02004721.1, forward strand.
AACTGATGCACGACGATTACATTAGATAATAACTTTTGTACATCTATTTCTAGATGCAGGTAATGTAAATTCACTTAGTAATTGTTATTTGCTGAAAATAATCATGTTTCTGTTATAGTATCTATTTTGAAATATTGATGTTGGCTTTTCCATGGAAATATGTTTATAATGCGGAGAATGTTCTCTTGTAACTGAGGTGTGGTTTCATTAAATATTTACTCTTATATATTTGTAATTGTATTTTGCAATTAACCATAGTTTACTAATATGCTAGTGTGAAAAAGTTTTAATTTTAGTTTATCTTCAATAGGTGAAATTGGTAATCAGACTAATTATATCAACATGGACCATCCCACATCTTCTCAGGCTCTAAGATGTTCATATCAGAATGCTGAAGAATTTGTAACCTCACTTGAACTCAATTCTTTTATACCTTTTTTCTTTTATGGTGTCGAGGCATTCAAAGATCACACCACATACTTTTAAAACAAGTGCTCTTTTGAAGCATGCAAGGCTAAAACAAGTGCTCTAGATGAAATCGACGACCGAGAAACCCTTATAGCATTCTTCTTCTAAATTTATAACTGTATTTCGTGTTCCATGTCCGATTTCAAACACTAGCCATCGTCTGGTCTGAAAATATGGATTTCAATCCATTTTAGTCTAGTGGTATGAAAATCGCCTGAAAAATCCAGATGAAATCAAGGATTGGGAGACCTTTATAGCATTCTTCTCCAAAATTTATAACTGTGTTTCAGCTTCCTCGTCAAATTTCAAACACTAGCCCTCATCTGGTCCAAAAATACGGATTTCGGTCCATTTTAGTTGGGTGGTACGAAAATCGCCCAAAAAGTTCAGATGAAATCGAGGACCAAGAGAAACTTATAACATTCTTGCTCTAAATTTATAACTGTGTTTCAGGTTCCGCTTCAGATTTCAAACACTAGCCACAGTCGTTTTCGAAAATAGGGATTTCAGTCCTTTTTGTCGATGGTACGAAAATCGCCTAAAAAGTCTAGATGAAATCGATGATCGGGAAACCCTTATAGCATTCTTCTCCAAGATTTATAATTGTGCTTCGGGTTCCTCGTCATATTTCAAACACTAGCCATCGTTTGGTCCGAGAGACCCTTATAGCATTGTTCTTCTAAATTTATAACTGTGTTTCGGGTTCCACGCCAGATATAAAACACTAACCATCATCTTGTTCGAAAATACAGCTTTCGGTCCATTTTAGTCTGGTGGTACGAAAGTCGCCCGAAAAGTGCAGATGAAATCTAGGACCAAGAGACCCTAATATCATTCTTCGCCAAAATTTATAACTGTGTTTCGCGTTCCGCTACTGATTTCAAACACTAGCCATAGTTTTTTTCGAAAATACGGATTTTGATCCATTTTAGTTGGATCATATGTAAATCGCCCAAAAATCCAGATTAAATCGAGGGCCGGGAGACCCTTATAGCATTCTTCTCCAAAATTTATAACTGTGTTTCAAGTTCCGCGCTAGATTTCAAACATTAGCCCAAGTCTGGTCCGAAAATACATACTTTAGTACATTTTTATCGAAGGGTACGAAAACGCCCGAAAAGTCCAGATGAAATTCAGTCCAGATGAAAGTCGAGATGAAACACTAGCTATCGTCTGGTTCGAAAATACATATTTTGCTTCATTTTTGTAGAGGGGTACGAAAATTGCCCGAAAAGTCCACATCAAAACGAGGAGGAGAAGATTCTTGTAGCATTCTTCTCCTAAATTTATAACTGAGTTTCGGGTTTTGCGTCATATTTTCAAACACTAGCCATTGTCTGGTGCGAAAATACGAATTTCGGTCCATATTTGTCGGGTGGTACGAAAATCGCAATAAAAAGTCTAGATGAAATCGAGGATCGGGAGACCCTTAAAGCATTCTTCTCCAAAATTAATATATGTGTTTCGGGTTCCACGTCAAATTTCAAACACTAGCCCTCGTCTGGTCCGAAAATACAGATTTCGGTCCATTTTTGTTAGGTGGTACGAAAATATCCCCAAAACTCCAGAGAAATCAAGGACAAGAAGACTCATATAGCATTCTTCTCCTAAATTTATATCGGGTTCCGCGTCAGATTGAAAACACTAGCCATCGTCTTGTTGGAAATTACAGATTTCCGTCCATTTTTGTCGAGCTGTACGAAAATCACCCGAAAAGTATAGCTGAAATCGAGGATCGGGTGACCCTTATAGCATTCTTCTCCTAAATATATAACAATGTTTCTCAATGGAAAGATAAGGCGTTGGAGGATGCGAAAGGTATACTATGGAATGATATACAAGTAACTTTTTTGATCCACTCTTTTGTCATTTATAATTTTTTCCATTGTAATACTTTACTCTTTACTCAAACTATATCTTTATTTCGCTTGCAGACTGTTTTTGTTCTTGATGAGGTGAGAACGAATTACGTATTGAGAGTTGTCGGGAAAATACATCGGGGTTTTAGATCTCACCTCTCAAATTTCTTTCTAAAAGATAGTGAAGGAAATACAATTTCTTTCTAGAAGAATGGAGTGCATTTGTATCAAAACGTTCGAACCCCGCGTTTATGGTAAGTGATTAATTTATTAGCATTTGTGTTTGATTATTCATATTCATAGCGTATTTTAAATTTTTTACACGATTGTTATTTTTTTATATAGAATATAAGTAAAGGCAAATCGCGAGAGGGCAAAAAATTCGACGCACCCATACAAAAAATCACGTATGGGATATGCACGTCTAGAGCAAAAACTTGTATGTAATTAAACATCACTTTTATATAATGAGGGAATTTGTATTATAAAACTATAGTTTCTAACTAATATTTTGTTTATGATCTTAACAAATAGCAACAAGACACCCAATCCGATCAACCGTTGGTCGTCATATCTTGTGGAAGGAAGCTCGTGTAAATAAGGATGGAGTGGTTGATAACGAAAATGTTCAAAAAGTAATAGAACTTTGTGTAAGTATATTATCACTTTAATATTTTTTAATATTGTATTTTATCACTTTAATATTTTTTTAATATTGTATTTTAAAAATGATATTGAACTTATCTTTTTAATGTACTTTTAGGAGAATAATCGAACAAAGTTCGGAAAATCAAGAGGACACAAAGCTAGTTGCAGGGACATTCTTGGTAAAGTGTTTAATGTTCCTGAGTATTCCGGTCGCGTGAGGGGAAAATGATTTGGCGTAACTCCTAAAAGCTATTTTTCACAAGAGAAGCGCCAAAATCCATCCAATGAGGAAGTATTAGAGAAACTCAAACTCCTATCAGAGCAAGTGGCACTCTTGGTGAAGACGAATAAAGACAAGCAACTCCCGGATCAGCTCCAACGTGAAATACAAATGGAGAGTGAAAACGCGAGTTGCAACATGGTCTCAAAAGTCTTCCCGAGGTAATTAATTTACTTACTTATGTAATTACTTATGTATTAACTATACTTATGTATTAACATACTTATGTTTTAACCAATGATTTAGGGTGTCACTCCCTTGCGTGTTGTACTTATCCTCCCCTACTCATGGGAAGGTCGGAAAAGGAACATTGTACAATACTTCGGGAGAAGTATTGCACAAAACACGGATCCCTGCGGGCCATGTCAAAGTATCACCAATTGTTGCTTTTGAACCAAATGCACCGTTGCCTATATCGGGCAACAATGTAGATATGAAGTTTTTGAGCGAAGCAATTGGTAGTTACGTGGCATGGCCCACATATCTTGTTGCCTTTGATAAGGTATATTTAATTAATTGAAATGTATGTTTAATTGATATGTATATTTAATTACTGATTTTTTTCTGCTCCTAACTTTAAATTTCACATTTTATTTAGATTCTGCAAAAGCCTAAAGGAATGATAAAAAGATTCCCATAAACGAGTCAATTACATCGCCCGAAAAGGTTTGTCACATTTATTCCATAAGGTTTGTCATTTTTTTAGATTCAATAAACTAACATTTAATCTCATTTTTTCATATTCAATCAAATAAACCATCCACACAGCAAAATAAAGCCGGCAAACCTCAAAAATTGGAGGGTTATAAAGCTGGCAAACTTCAAAAGCTGGAGGGTAATAAAGCTGGCAAAGTCAGCCATGCCTTGCTAAATACGGGGCGTGTCTTGACATCCAAGTAAAAAGGAATATGGGTAGCAACAACGATTCACGCATCGAAACCATGAATAAAGCTATATTCGGAGATGACTATGAAGACTTTCTCGAAAAGGAGCACATTTACGAACTTCTCAACCATAAGGAGCTGAGTGCTACTGTCATCAGCTTGTACATAAGGTAAAAAAATACTTTTAATTGCATTTATTGGTAATTAATTAAATTTATTGGTAATTACTCTAGTTTGAAATTTTCATTGAAGGTTTTTGTATGAGAAGGTTGGGTGCACGCGCAAATTGGCAAATAGATATTCATTCTTGTCTCCGCATAAGCTTTCAATGTGTAAACTCGATCCAGTTAATGTAAAGAATTGCATTGTTGATATGTTATTAGGAAATATAGAGAAGGATAAATTGTTCTTTGCACCATATAATTCAGGTACGTAATTATATATATTTATTTATATCTTTTTAATTTTTATGAGATCTTAATTTATTAGTTGTGTAAACAAAATTTGCTAACCAAATTTTGTTGTTGTAGGGGCACATTGGGTGCTATTTGCAATCAATGGGACCTCTGAAGTTATATAACTATTTGGATCCTTGCATGGCAATTACAACAATCACTATCCGATATAAAGACTATGTTCCGACACATAAGTAAAATTTTCATTTATTTACTATATATATATATATATAGTATATATATATATATATAATATATACTATATATTATAATGTGTTTGTTAATGCTAAGATAATCAAATTTATTTTATTCGATAGTGTTTTACAAGTTTTTCGAGCTCAAAGAGGTGCTACAGTGTCGAAGCAAAAGTCTAATAACATCACATGGATTCCAATAAAGGTTCCAATAAAGGTTCCAATAAAGGTTTGAAATATATGCCTTTAAATTTTCATTTGAAATATATTTCATTGACTTATATGTTTTATTTTAATAGTGGCCCTGTGTCAAACTAACAACATCGACTGTGGGTACTATGTATTGCGGTTCATGAAGGAGATTGTTGATAAGAATCAAACTATTTTCCAGAAACGGTACGATATTTTCATTATTTGATTTTCATATATAAATTAATGTATATATATTTGATTCTAACTCATTTATGTTCAATTTTTACATTGCACAGTACTTTGACAATTCCGGTCCAACATACTCTGAGAAAGATCTAGTTGAATTAAAGGAAGACTGGTGTTAGTATGTGCTTGAAATGAAATTATTGATTTTCTAGGAAATAGCAATGGCTGCAAGGGACTGAATATATGGTAGCTAGTTCTGTTCTGTGTAGATAAGTTAGTATATATATATAAATAGGGCACAATATCTGAATATGTGTTGTTGTATCAAATATCTAATATGTAAATGTAGTTAAGTTATATAGTTCTATTTTTGTATATGCATTTATATTGCACTAAGTATATGCATTATATATTGTATTCTGTTGTTTGTGAACTGATTTTGTATGAAAATAATTTTGGAAAAAAAATTAAAAGACAGCGCTTTCTAAAAAAATGCCATAAAAAACCAAAAAACGCTTTTCACAAATTTAATTTATAATGTTTTTAAATAAAAAAAATTGCACCTTTTACAGCTCTTTCTTGAAAAAGCGCTGTAAATGGTTACATTTTACAACGCTTTTTCAAATAAGCTCTATAAAATGTGCACTACAATGCATATATTGGGTGCACATTTTACAGCGCTTTTTCAAATAAGCGCTGTAAAATGTGGCAATATAATGCATATATTGGGTGCACATTTTACAGCGCTTTTTAGATAAGCTCTGTAAAATGTGCACCCATTATATGCATTATATTGCCACCTTTTACAGCGCTCTTTTCAATAAGCGTTGTAAAAGGTGCATAATAACGCATATATTGGGTGCACCGTTTACAACGCTTTTTAAATAAGCGCTGTAAAATGTGCATAACAAGCACAATATATCTACATGTTTTATAGCGCTTTTTGATTTTAAAAAAGCGTTGTGTATCTTTGACAACACTCGATTCTACAACGCTTTTTTTTTTGAAAGCGCTGTAAATTGCTTGCCTTAAAATAAAGCCTCTAAAATAACTATTTTTGCGTAGTGAGGGACACCTGATTCTCGATTTCATCTCGAACTTTTCGGGTGATTCTTACACCTCAGAAAAATGGGCGGAATTGTTAATTTCCAACAGACGATGGCTAGTGTTTGAAAATGACGCGCAACCCGATATACATTTATAAATTTAGGGGAGAAAAATGGACCGAAATCCGTATTTTCGGACGCAGACGAGGCTAGTGTTTGAAAAATTTGTAGCAGAACCTAAAACACAATTAATATATTTTTGAAGAAGATGCTTTAAGGGTCTCCCGATCCTCGATTTCATTTGGACTTTTTAGGCGATTTCGTACCACCCGACAAATGTGGACTGAATTCGTATTTTCGGACCAGACAATGGCTAGTGTTGAAAATCTGACGCAGAACCCCGAAACTCAGTTATAAATTTAGGAGAGAATGCTACAAGAATCTTCTTCTCGATTCATCTGGACTTTTCGGGAAATTTTTTCGTACCCCTCAACAAAAATGGACCAAAATCTGTATTTCGAACCAGAAGATAGCTAGTGTTTGATAATCTGCTGCGGAATCCGAAACAAAGTTATAAATTTTTGGAGAAGAATGCTATAAGGGTTTTCTGGTCCTCGATTACATATAGACTTTCCGGGCGATATTGATACCACCCGACAAAAATGGACCAAAATCAGTATTTCTGGAACAGACGAGGGCTAGTGTTTGTAATTTGACGTGGAAACCTGAAACAAAGTTATAAATTTTTTTACCAAGAATGCATAAGGTCTCCCAATCCTCGATTTCATCCGAGACTTTTCGGGCGATTTTCATACCACTAGACCTAAATGGATTGAAATCCGTATTTTCGAACCAGACGATGGCTAGTGTTTGAAAATTGACATGGAACCCGAATACATGTAATAAATTTACAAGAAGAATGCTATAACGGTCTCTCGGTCGTCGATTTCATCTGGACTTTTCGGGCGATTTTCGTACCCTCGAAAAATTGACCAAAATCTATATTTTCGGACCAAACGATGGCTAGTGTTTGAACTCCGACATGGAACTCGGCAACAATTAATAAATTTAGGAGAAGAAATGCTATAAGGGTCTCTCGGTCCCGATTTCGTCTAGACTTTCAGGCGATTTTCTTACCACTCGATAAAAAGGACCGAAATCTATATTTACGGACCAGACGATGGCAAGTGTTTTTGAAAGCTGGCGCGGAACAAAAAACAGAGTAATAAATTTTGGAGAGAATGCTATCAGAGTCTCCCGGTCCTCGATTTCATATGGACTTTTCGGTTGATTTTCCTACCACAAACGACAAAAAATGGACCAAAATCCGTATTTTCAAACAAGATGATCTGCTAGTTTTTGAATCTGACGCGGAAACCCGAAACTCAGTTTATAAATTTAGGAGAAGAATGCTATATGGGTCTCTCGGGCCTTGATTTCAAATGGGATTTTCGGGCGATTTTCGTACCACCTGGACAAAAATAATCCGAATCCGTATTTTCGAACAAGACAATTGCTAGTGTTTTGAAACATGAGGCGGATCCCGAAACTCAGTTATAAAGTTTAGGAGAAGAAATGATATAAGGGTCTCTGGTCCTCGATTTCATTGGGTCTTTTCTGTCGATTTTCGTACCCCTCGACAAAAATGGACCGAAATTCGTATTTTAGGACCAGACGATGACTAGTATTTGAAATCTGGCACGGAACGTGAAACACAGTTATAAATTTTGGAGAAGAATGCTACTAGGATTTGCCGGTCGTCTATTTAATCCGAACCTTTCGGGCGATTTTCATACGATCTAACTAAAATGGACCAAAATCTGTATTTTCGAAAAAGACTATGGCTAGTGTTTGAAATATGACGCGGAACCCGAGACACATTCTAAATTAGAAGAAGAATGCTATAAGGGTCTCTCGGTCCTTCGATTTCGTTTGGACTTTTCACAGGCGATTTCGTACCACCGACTAAAATAGACCCCAGAATCTGTATTTTCGAACAAGACAAAGGCTTGTGTTTTTTACGCGGAAACCGAGACACAGTTAGAAATTTAGATGTAAGATATGTTATAAGGTCTCTCTGTCAATCGACTTTCTTCTAAATTTATTACTCTTTCAGGTTCCATGTCAAATTTTCAAAACACTAGCCATCGTCTGGTCCAATACGGATTTCAATCTTTTGGTCTAGTGGTATGAAAATCCGCCCCGAAAGTCAGATGACGGGAAGGGCGACCTTTATGCATTCTGTCTCAAAAAATTTATAACTTTGTTTCAGGTTCCGTGTCAAATACAAACACAGCCCTCGTGTTCTAGAAAACTGAGTTTGTCCATTTTGTCGGGTGGTATGAATATCGTCCCGAAAAAGTCTAGATGAATCGAGGACCAGGAAAACCCTTATAGCATTCTCTCAAAATTTAATAAATTTTTTCGGATTCCGCAGCATATTTCAAACAATAGCTATCTTCTGGTTCGAAAATACATATTTTGGTCCATTTTTGTTGAGGGGTACGAAAATTTCCCGAAAAGTCCAGATGAAATCGAGGAGAAGAAGATTCTTGTAGCATTCTTCTCCTAAATTTATAACTGAGTTTCGGGTTTTGGGTCAGATTTTCAAACACTAGCCATCGTTTGGTCCGAAATTTCAAATTTCGGTCCATATTTGTCGGGTGGTACGAAAATCGCCTAAAAAGTCCAGATGAAATCGAGAATCGGGAGACCCTTAAAGCATTCTTCTCCAAAATATATAATTGTGTTTCAAGTTCTGCTATAAATTTCAAACACTAGCCCTCGTCTGGTCCGAAAATACGGAAATCGCACCAAAAGTCCATATGAAACCGAGGACCAGAAGACTCTTGTCGCATTCTTCCGCTAAATTTATAAATGTATATCGGGTTGCGTGTCAGATTTCAAACACTAGTCATCGTCTTGTTGGAAATTACAAATTTCCGCCCATTTTTTCCGGGGTGTACGAAAATCACCCGAAAAGTCGAGATGAAATCGAGAATCAGGTGTCCCTCACTACGCGAAAAATAGGATTTTAGAGGGCTTATTTTAAGCAATTTACAACACTTTTTCAACAAAAAAAGAGCGCTGTAGAATCGAGTGTTGTAAAAAGATACAACAATGCTTTTTTAAAATCAAAAAACACTATAAAACATGTAGATATATTGTGCGCTTGTTATGCACATTTTACAGCGCTTATTTAAAAAGCGTTGTAAACGGTGCACCCAATATTGTGCGCTTGTTTTTTTTATTTAAAAACATTATAAATTAAATTTGTGAAAAGTGTTTTTTGGTTTTTTATGGCATTTTTTTAGAAAGCCCTGTCTTTTAATTTTTTTTCCAAAATTATTTTCATCCAAAATCAGTTCACACAACAACAGAATACAATATAATGCCTATACTTAGTGCAATATAATGCATATACAAAAATAGAACTATATAACTTAACTACATATACATATTAGATATTTGTACAACAATACATATTCATATACATATTCAGATACATATATAACTTAACTACATATACATATTAGATATTTGTACAACAACACATATTCAGATACTGTGCCCTATTTATATACATATAACTAACTTATCCTACACAGAACATAACTAGCTACAATATATTCAGTTCCCTTGCAGCATGCTATTTCCCAGAAAATCAAATAATTTTCATTTCAAGCACATACTGACACCAGTCTTCCTTTAATTCAACTAGATCTTTCTCAGAGTATGTTGGACTGGAATTGTCAAAGTACTGTGCAATATAAAAATTGAACATAAATAAGTTAGAATCAAATATATATACATAATTTATATATGAAAATCAAATAATGAAAATAGCGTACTGTTTCTGGGATAATAGTTTGATTCCTATCAACAATCTTCTTCATGAACCACAATACATAGTACCCACAGTCGATGTTGTTAGTTTGACAAGGGCACTATAAAATAAAACATATAAGTCAATAAAATATATTTCAAATGAAAATTTAAATGAAAATTTAAAGGCATATATTTCAAACCTTTATTGGAATCCATGTGATGTTATTAGACTTTTGCTTCGACACTGTAGCACCTCTTTGAGCTCGAAAAACTTGTAAAGCACTATCGAATAAATAAATTTGATTATTATAGCATTAACAAACACATTATTTATATATATATGTAAGAAATAAATGAATATTACTTACGTGTCGAACATAGTCTTTATATCGGAGTGATTGTTGTAATTGTCGTGCAAGGGATCTAAATAGTATATAACTTAAGAGGTCGCATTGATTGCAAATAACACCCAATGTGCCCTACAACAACAAAAATTTGGTTGGCAATTTTGTTTACACAACTAATAAATTAAGATCTCATAAATTAAAAAAGATATAAATATATAATTACGTACCCTGAATTATATGGTGCAAAGAACAATTTATCCTTCTCTATATTTCCAAATAACATATCTACAATGTATTTTTTTACATTCACTAGATCGAGTTTACACATCGAAAGCTTATGCGGAGACAAGAATGAATATCTATTTGACAATTTGCGCAAGCACACCAACTTCTCATACAAAAACCTTCAATGAAAATTTAAACTTAGATTAATTATCAATAAATTTAATTAATTACCAATAAATGCAATTAAAAGTAGTTTTTTACCTTATGTACAAGCTGATGACAGTAGCACTCAGCTCCTTATGGTTGAGAAGTTCGTATATGTGCTCCTTTTCAAGAAATTCTTCATACTCATCTCCTAATATAGCTTTATTCATGGTTATGATGCGTGAATCGTCGTTGCTGCCCATATTCCTTTTTACTTGGATGTCAAGACACCCCCCGTATTTAGCAAGGCATGGCTGACTTATTTTTGGAGCAACAACGACTGATTTTCCCTGATCCAATTTTTTAGCCGCAACTATGGCAACTTTATTACCCTCTAGCTTTTGTAGTT
>PGTU02004726.1:0-16872 GCA_002896215.2 Cicer echinospermum
GGATGCCTGGAGAGTCCTTAAGTTAGCTTCCATCTGGACTGTGATTCTGCATCTTGCATTGATGTGGCCATTTAGCTTCTATGAATTCCGATTATCTAGCAAACAAAATCAGGAGGGGCTGTGGCAGTAGCAGGTTGAGGCTGAGGTTGTGCTGTTCAACAGTAGGCTGAGGTCTTATCCATATACCATGTAACCTTTTCAATTGCATTTGGTTTACAATTGATTCTCCAATATCAGAGTGGTCTTTGCAGATTCTTCATATTAACAAATGAAACCTTGAATGTTTAAGATCTTGGTATTCAGCTGTGATAAGGCAATCATAAGCTTGCCTGTGAAGCTTCCAGCCATGTGCCTTAGCACACATCCAAGTCCAGGCTCATCCTGAGCTCCTTTGATAAACCCATAACAGTAGTTTGTCCAATTTCTGAACTACTGCATGGTTGCCTGAACGAGTACAAGCATCCTGGTCAGCGTGTAATCAACATCCGATGTGGACCTTCATTGATCGATAGGTAATGAAATGGTTTCCACAAAACCATCAATCATCAGGTCCTTTACTGGCAGCATGCCTGTCAACAGATTCTTCCAACCATCGTCAGCCGTATCAGCTTCAGAACTGTCGTCGATAGATTTTCCGTAAAAAGGCAGTCCTGATAAGGTTAGAAAAATCATCAAATGACATAGCAATCCTTTTGACCTTTGACTTGAGCCTTAAAACCTTCTTCAGTCAGCTTAAAGGTAGAATAAAATTCTCTTATCAAACGTGGATAACTGTCGAGTGTAGAAGATAGAAAAGCTCTCAAGACCGTGAAATCGAGATGATTCTGAAACGTAAAACCGTCAGTATCAAAGTAGGCAAAAATCCAATAGTCCTACCCTCATGGATTTTTCTCTTCAGAAAGTCTGATGGTATAGAAGGTTCAACATCTTTTTCCTTGGATGCGGCAACTTTCTTGGCAGGGGGTGAAGAAACAGGTTTCTTCTTCCTCTTTTGTGAAATTACCTTCATGGCATCAGCCATGAGTTTTTCCGTTGGGGGTTCTCCTTCGCTTTTTAGGCTTCTCTTGAACCGGAGCGGGTGCCTTGCCTTTGTCTTTGGCAAGTATCTTATGTGTAGGTATGGGTACTCTTTTTGTTAGAGTGGGTGGTGGTGAAGGGGTTTCACTGGTTGAAGATGATGAAGGTGAAGGAGTGCGTGCCTGGGTTTGTTTTACTCGTGCCATACTCGTAGATTGAAGTAGATAGATTTGTAGATTGAGTGTAGATAGCAACAAAATAACAATAGCAGAGACAGAAGGATGAAGCAAACAGAGAAAATTAGTGAAAACTGAAGAAATGCAGTGCAGAAATCGATTGAGAACTGTTCCCATTTAAACCCTTAAACGTGTAAATCGATTCCCCAATCGATTAGGTTACCGTTGCTGGTAATGTCAATCGATTTAGTAATTATTACACATAACGGCTAGTCACAACGGTCATATTTCAAATTGATTCCCAAATCGAATTCCAGTTTTACTTAATCGATGTCCAAATCGATTGTCTTAACGTTGAAAAAAAGAACTAGTCGATTAACCAATCGACGCTCGGGCAAGTTAAAAAAAAATTCTGAACTTTGAATTCTGGGGCCAAAGCAATCGATTCCCAAATCGATTTTATAAACCATTTACCATGCTGGTAATCGATTTCCAAATCGATTTAACTGGAGAAACAACTGCAAACACCAGAAATCCCAAAAAAATCAACGATCATACCTCACCAGGATCAATGATCCCTAGTTTCATCCTTATGTACAGAAAACTTTCTCTTGGTAAAGCTTTTGTGAAGATGTCAGCTAGCTGTTCGGCAGTGTTAACATACTCAAGCTTAATGATTCCATTTTGAAAGTGATCTCTTTATAAAATGATGTCTTACTTCAATGTGTTTGGTCCTGGAGTGCATTACTGGATTCTTGGTTATAGTTATTGCACTTGTGTTATCACACATGATAGGTATTGTTCCCAAATCAACACCAAAGTCCAATAAGTGTTGTTTCATCCAAAGTATCTGAGCACAACAGCTCCCAGCTGCAATATATTCAGCTTCAGCAGTTGATAAAGCAATGCTTGTCTGTTTCTTACTAAATCATGACACAAGAGAGTTTCCAAGTAAATGACAAGTTCCTGAGGTACTTTTCCTGTCGAGTTTACATCCGGCAAAGTCTGAATCTGAGTAACCAACTAAGGTACAAGTTGATCCTTTTGGATACCACAATCCAAGACTCTTAGTTCCTACCAAGTATCTGAAAATTCTCTTAACTGCACTAAAGTGAGATTCCTTTGGATTTGATTGATACCTTGCACACATACAAACATTGAACATGATGTCTGGTCGGCTTGCTGTAAGGTAGAGCAAAGATCCTACCATACCACGAAATCTAGTAACATCTACAGGTTTACCTTTCTCATCTCGGTCTAAGTAATTTCCTTGACTCATGGGTGTATCAATGGACTTAAGTTTTTCAAAGTTAAATTTCTTTATCAAATCAGAACAGTATTTAGATTGACTAATGAAAATGCCTTGCTTGCTTTGGTTAATTGAAAATCCACGAAATATGACAGTTCACTCATCATTCACATTTCAAATTTACCTTTCATCAAATTTTTCAAATTATTTGCACAGTTTATTATTTGTAGATCCAAATATTATGTCATCAACATATACTTAGACAAGCAAGATATCATTTCCAGTAGTTTTTGTGAAAAGGGTCTTGTCAACATTTCTCTTAAAAGGTTTTGTTGAATAAGGAAATTGCTGAGCTTCTCATACCCAAGCTCTTGGAGCTTGTTTTTAACCCATAGAGGGCCTTTGAGAGCTTATACACATGATTAGGAAAATCAGAATTTTCAAAACCAGGTGTTTGGCTAACAAAACTTCCTCTTGAAGGTCACCATTGAGAAAGGCACTTTTCACATCCATTTGATAAAGATTAAAGTCCACTATACAAGCATAAGCCAATAAAATTCTTATGGCTTCTAATCTAGCTACAGGGGCATAGGTTTCATCAAAATCTATTCCCTCCTCTTGACTATAACCCTTGGCTACTAGTCTAGCTTTGTTCCTTGTTATCACACCATTCTCATCCAACTTGTTTCTGAACACCCATCTGGTTCCTATGACATGCTTACCCTTTGGCCTAGGTACTAAACTCCACACCTTGTTTCTCTCAAACTGGTTTAACTCCTCTTGCATAGCAAGTATCCACTCACTATCTAACAGGGCTTCCTTAATGTTCTTAGGTTCAATCTAAGATACAAAGGCTGTAAAGTTACAAAACTGACTAAGGTTTCTCCTAGTTGCAACACCTTTAGAAATATCGCCTATAATGTTGTCTAAGGGGTGGTTTCTATTGAACTTCCATTCCTTAGGTAACTCACTGGTTTCTATAGGTTCTACAAGGTCTAGGTTGTTCTAGTGGTTCAGATTCTACAACTTCGTCCAACAAGTCATCAACCTTAGAAGGAGTTTTGTTCAAGTTTTCAGTAAATAATTCATCAAACTTTACATGAACTGATTCTTCTATGGTCTTTGTTCTTTTGTTGTAGATTCTATAGGCCTTACTAGTTTGGGAATATCCTAGAAAGATACCTTCATCTGCCTTAGGGTCAAACTTTCCTAGGTGTTCTTTGCCATTGTTCAACACAAAGCACTTACAACCAAAGATTTTAAAGTAGGAAAGGTTTGGTTTTCTACCCTTGTAAAGCTCATAGGGTGTTTTCCTAAGCAGGGGCCTAATGAGAACTCTATTGACAACATGAGTGGCTGTACTAATTGCATCTGCCCAAAAGTACTTAGGTAGGTTGGAGTCCTTAAGCATGGTCCTAGCTAACTCTTCTAGGGATCTATTTTTCCTCTCCACTACCCATTCTGCTGTGGTGTCCTAGGGGCAGAATATATGTGGTTGATTCCATGTTGTTCACAATAATTTTGAAAAGCATCATTTTGGAATTCACCTCCATGATCACTTTTAATTGAAACAATTTTCTGGTCATTCTCATTTTGAACCAAAGCAGCAAATTTCTTAAAAATTGAGAATGTGTCACTCTTATGAGCCAGAAAATATGTCCATGTGAACCTTGAGTAGTCATCAACCAGCACATATCCATAAAGGTTTCCACCTAAACTCTTAACTTGGGCAGGTCCAAAAAGGTCCATGTGAACTACCTGCAAAACTCTATTTGTTCTAACCAAATCTATAGAGGGAAATGGAGTCTTAACCAGTTTACTTTTCTCACATGAAGCACACAGTCTATCCTTAGAGAACTTCCTATTTGGTAGACCTAAGACTAGCTGTTTGCTAACAAGTTTATTCAAATGTTCTATATGGA
This sequence comes from Cicer echinospermum, assembly GCA_002896215.2. Lineage (NCBI taxonomy): Eukaryota > Viridiplantae > Streptophyta > Magnoliopsida > Fabales > Fabaceae > Cicer > Cicer echinospermum. The sequence continues at coordinate 4,365 of PGTU02004726.1, forward strand.
TGTGAGCTATTCGTTTATGCCAAAGCCATGTTTCATCTGAATTGGATAACAAGCAATATATAGTACTTGGTACATAATTGAAATCTAACATGTAAATGTTATTAATTATGTCACCAACTAGCTTTATGTGTTTGTTATCTTTATGCTCAATAATGCAAGATTGTGATGAAAAACTTACTTGAAAACCTTTATCACATAGCTGGCTTATACTCAGCAAGTTGTGTTTTAGTCCTTCAACATATAACACATTTTGATTACTGCAGTTGACTCATTGCCTATGTCACCAATTCCAATAATCTTTCCTCTGTTGTTGTCACCATATTTGACAAAGCCTCCTTCCTTTAATGTCAAGGACAGGAATTTGGATTTGTCACCTGTCATGTGCTTTGAGCATCCGCTATCTAAATACCATGAATGCTTAGTGGATGTCAAGCACACCTGCAACATACAATCAGAATTTTGTTTTAGGTCCCCAATTTAAATTGGGTCCTGGATGGTTAGTGTCAAACACAGATTTCTTTGCTATCCAAACTTGCTTCCATCCTCTATTGGCTAATTTTTTAAATTTTCAATTTGACACAAAATGTCCCTTTCTGCAACAGAAATGACATTTGCCATCAAAGGATGAATGTCTGTTTGGTTTAGTAAAGATGTCATACATACTCTTAGCAATAGCAGATTTTTGACCATGTTTGACATTTCTGGTTTGCATATAACCAATACCATATCTGTTTTTATTTCCTTTAACATGCATATTTGGTGTATATCCTAAACCAGATTTTTCATGAACATGTCTTTGATTGCTAAGTATGACATTCAGTTTATCTTTACTATTAGCAAACTTCAATAAACCAGATTTTAACGATGCAACATTATTCTCAAGTTCAGTGCATTTTGCAGATTTGTCATGTGAATCCTTTTTCAGTTGTTCACATAAATTTCTTTATGGTTATTTTTCATTTGTTCAAGCATTTTCTTTGTGCTTAACAACTGTTTTATGGAATTCACATAATCATCATGCAGCTCATTGAAAGCTTCTTGTAGCTCATCATAGGTTGGATTAGATTGTGAACTAACCTCATTTTCTGATTCTGAATCGGTATTTTCCATGAGACACAAATTCACTTCTTCTTCATCCGAAGAGGCAAAGGATTCTTCGTTGTCATTCCATGCAATATAAGCTTTTCTGGTTTTGGTGACTGGTTCCTTGCCTTTTGGTTTTGTAGCTCTATTCTTGTTCTGCAATTTGTAGCATTCTGACTTTATGTGACCAGTTTTACCACATTCATAGCATGTGATTGTCTTGTTGTCACTAGTCTTAGAGCTTGATGGCTTTCTGAATTTGTTGTCTTTATTCTTCAGAAATTTCTTAAATTTCTTGACAAGCAACCCAATCTCAGGCTCTTCAGTCTCACTGCTTGATTCATCTGAGCAGCTTTCTGATTCAGTTTTCGATTGATGGGCTTGGACTTTCAAGGATAATCCTTTCTTTTTCCTACTTTCCAGTTCTGATTCGTCCAGCCGATGCAGTTCCATTTCATGTTCCCTTAGTTTTCCAAATAGTGTTGCTATTGTCATCTTTGCTAGATCTTTAGATTCAGCTATGGCAGTTATTTTGGGCTGCCATTCTTTGGTTAGACACCTCATAATCTTTCTGATCTGCTGTTCATTCTCCACCTGTTTTCCCAGTGCATGAAGGTTGTTTATCACGTGTGTAAATCTCGTCTATAGATCACTTATAGATTCATCTTTCTTCATGCTGAACAATTCGTATTCGTGCATAAGTGTATTTACGCGAGCTCTTTTCACATATGTGGTTCCTTCATGTGTTTCTTGAAGAATGTCCCACATTTCCTTTGCTGATTTGCAGTTTGATACCCTAAAGAATTCTTCTGCACACAAAGCAGATGTTATAATGTTCTTAGCTTTAGCATTATAACCTACCTTCTTTTTATCGTCCTCAAACCATTCGGCTCTGGGCTTTGGGAAATCATTGAGTCATTTGTTCCTGCAATCTTGGGAATGTATGGGCCATTTTCAACAGCGTCAAGGATGTCTATGCCACTGGCTTCCAGGAATATCAGCATCTTGTGCTTCCAGTACATATAAGTTGTTCCATTGAAGGCTGGAGGTCTTGCTAGTGATGCGCCTTCTCCCAGAAAATCAGTTGAGGACATATTCCTTTTATGAATTTTACCTCTTGAAAAGTTAAGCTCTGAGGCCAATTGTTGATTATTATGACCTCAAAATAATCAGAATATATCAGTCTTTAATCAAATTAAAGCAATATTACATACACAGCGGAATTATAATGCGGCATACAAGTTTAGCAATTAACAGTAAAAAGATAAGGGATAGAATGCACCAAGATTTATCCTGGTTCAGTTGTCAACGAGACAACCTACATCCAGTCCTGACAATCCAACTGGATTTTAGCTTTTTCTCCAATAGAAAGAATTGTGAATTGTTTACAGATTGTCCAGTTTCCTCGAAACCTATCTATCTCTCACAATCTCTTTCCTATTGCTCACCCCTTGATCCTTGTAGTCACTCAACAGACTCACACAAAATCAAAGTACGGCTCCTTCTTGATGAGGCCTCTCACCCAAGAAGAACGCCACCAGTTTCTAGCTGGATTTCTAGCAGTTGTTTTCTTTACAAAGTATTTATTTCAAACAGAATAAAAGAAGTCTTCAATCTTGAATCAATGTGTCTTCTCACGAATCTGGTTATTCAATGATGGATTATGAGAACATTGTCTTTTCTCTCAAGAATACTTTTTCAGCTCTCTCAATGATTATGGATAATCTTTTTGGCTTTGATCTAAAAAAGCAATATCAGAATGTTAACAATGTGTTGTATTGTGTTAATGAGAGTTTTTGAGTGTTTATCATTGTTAATGAGAGAATGATTGAAAAAAGTTTATATAGTTTCTGAAAAACACCTAATAAATCGATTTGCCAATCGATTCATTAAAGTTATAAAACAGGTCTAATCGATTTGCCAATCGATTATCGCGGGTCTTGTTTTTCTTGAATCTTGAAACTACATAAGCTAATCGATTTGCCAATCGATTCTTTAAACAAACTCTTTTCAGTGAATTATGTTTAGACTTATATGCATCGATTTCATAATCGATTGCAGGTGTTTTGTTCAAAGTAAAAATCACACCAATCGATTACTTAATCGATTTACTAAGTCTCATAATCGATTTACAAATACTCAGAATCGATTTGGCCACAAGCTCAAAGTTCACTGTGATTTCAAAAAGGTTCTTTCAATCGATTTGCCAATCGATTAGCCTGTAAAACAGGTTGCCACTGAATTGTGCAATTTTCATTTCTAATTGTGCCAGTCGATTGCCTAATCGATTATACAATCACAAACAGTTATGTTTCCTTACACCCTTGTTATGAAATCGATTTCCCAATCGATTTACTCAGTCAATAGTCAACTTTTGTTGATTTCTTGTGTTCCAAGCAATTTATTTCAAGTGTGTAGGATTGGATTGTTGTTCCTGAAATCTTGCTCAATTAAAATGTTAGATTTATCATATGATGTATGAACATTGTATGTTTGTTAATTATGTCAAAATTAGGATTCAAAGGACTAAAGTCCAACATGGTATATGACCCCATCTCAAGCAGGGCCACTTATATGGCGAGGGTAGTGAGGACTAGTAGGAAAGGTGGGGCAGTATTTTTTGTGGAACTCACTCGCGAGAAGATTGATTATCCGGTACCTTCCGGATTAGTGCTTGGGATGAGTGGAGCTTGGGAAGATGCGAAGGATTCCTCAGTTAGAGTGGAGGCAGAGGCCGTTGTGGGAGCTGAGGATACAGTGGTTGGACCAGGGACTGGCGGAAAGGATAAGGGACCGATGCCCATGGAGCGAGAGATTGTAGGGCCATCTAGGCGGGCCGAGTCAGAGCTTCCTCTTCCAGTGAATGATCCTTTACCGATTGTCACTAAAGTAGCAGACTGTTTTGAGGTCCCGGCGCCGCCGAAGCCCCCTATCTCGTGGGTGGATCTGACTTCTGAAGAGAGCGATCCTTCTACGTATGTTGATGAGGATGAGGTTACCTTGAAGATGGATGTTGCGTCAGACGGAACTTGTGGAGCGTGTGGAGGTCACCCATGTTATTGTAGTTGCTAGAGTATGATCAGATTAGTTTTGTTGTATAGGGACTTGATATCCTTCTTTTGGTGGTTGTTCTTAGTTCCGTTTGGGATGACTGTAACTATACTTATACGGTCAGATGATTTCTATCTTGGTGGGTCCATGTTCCATTTTTTTTTACGTGACCATGGGGATTAGTATTTCTTGGAGCAGTACTTGTACATATGTCTAACGAGAATACCCCAGGGGTATGAGCGATGCCTAATAGGTCTCATAGCCCCTGCATATTTTATATTTGGATATTTTAGTTTATCGCCTCACAACTCTTTCAGTCTGTTATAATTATGATGTGATTAATTATGACAATTATCGTTTCTGTTACGCTTTGGATTTACATTAGTTGATTTTTGAATAAAAAAATACAGTCACGCTGTTAAAAATCGGGGTGTTACACAAACCAAGCTCGATGAGCCTGTATAAACTTAGTTCCCCCTGATTATGAGAAACTCCTTGTGGGGGGACCATATAGACTTCTTCATGAAGCTTACCATTTAAGAAAACATTTTTTTATATCCATTTGGAAAATATGCCACTGATGAATAGATGCAACTGCAATGAGAGTACGAATAGTGGTCATCTTGGCTACAAAAGCAAAAGTTTCTTCATAATTCATACGATATTATTGAGAGAATCCCTTAGCAACAAGTTGTGTTTTGTAGCGCTCAACTGACCCATCAGACTTATTTTTTATCTTGTATACCCAATAAGACCCAATAATATGTTTTCCAAGAGGAAGGGGTACTAATTCTCAATTATATGTTGTGTGCAATACAGAGAGTTCTTCTGTCATAGCTTACTGCCAAAAAGGATCAGTAATAGCCTTTTTATTAGGAAGAAGGCTCAAACAAAATCTGAATAGAGGTTAAGAAAGAACAAAATGAAGCTGAGTAAGTGGAATAGACAAAATCAAGTAATTGAGTAGACTTACACTGATGATAGGGGTAACGAGGAGGCAAAGACGAAGGATCAACAATCACAAGAGGTGGTTGGACAATCAATGGGACAAGAGGGATGTCGTCATGTGGAGTAGTAGTATTTGTTCTATAACTCTCAACATTACAATCACTAGAAGCATTATCATTAGGACCAAATAGATCAATATGGGTTAGTTCTGAACTCTTAGTAATATGATATTCAAAAGAAATATAGTAAAAAGGGATATGCTCAAGAAAAACAACATTACGAGAAACATAAAGTTTTCTTACATGAGGATAATAACAACGATGACCCTTTTGATCATCCCCATGACCAAGAAAAACATACATGGTAGAACGAGAAGACAAACTTACTGCGCTCTACTTGTGAACGAAGAACAAAACAAGTAGAACCAAAGACCTTTCGAAAAATAGTAATCAGGGATAGAAGCATACAATTTTTCAAAGGGAGACAAACATGATAGAACCAACAATGAAGTTCTATTATTACCATGGGCAACAATAAAACAAGTTTCCCCCCATAACTCATTGGGAACCAAAGCAAACAACAAAATGGAGTGACCAGCCTTAATAATATGACGATGTTTGCTTTATGCAACTCCATTTTGTTGAGGAGTATTAGTACAAGACATTTATTAGAGATATATTCACCACCTAAATAACAACGAAATCACTTTATAACAACATTATATTAAGTTTTGACCATAGCACGAAACATATGATAAATGTCAAAAAATTCATACCAATTTTTTATAAGATAAATCCAACAACAACGAGTGTAATCATCAATAAATCAAACATAATATATGGATCAACCTTTGGTGAGAACAAATGATGGACCACAAACATCATAATGATATAAATCAAAATGCGTATATGACACATAAACACTTTTACTAAACGATAAAGTTAGAAATTTAGCTACTTTACAACCACAAAAATCTAAAATATCACTAGTGTGTAACTATCCTTAAGCTCCAGTAGAAGTCAAATATTTCAATCTAGAAGCATAAACATGTCCAAAGCAAGAATGTCATGAATAAAAACTAGGATATGAAGAATTCAAGCGAAAACTAGATAATAAGTTAGTAGTGGTTGTTGAGACTGCATTATCTAAGACTCGCATGTCATCCAAAATATAAAGTCTCCCTTGTCTATGGCCATTCCCAATCAGCCTCTTGGAATATGGATCCTGCATACAACAAGAAGTGGAAGAAAATATAAGCGAATAGCTGAAATCACATATTTGACTAACATAAGCAAGACTCAAAGTGAGAGTAGGAATATAATTAACACGACAAAAGACAAGTTAGGTGTAGAGATAGAACCAATGTCTACTAATGGCATAGGAGTTCCATCAGCTGACATAACCGACATAGACGAGGCATGTAACACCCCGTTTTTCAAAGCGAGAGTGTATTTTTTTTTCAAAAGGAATTAAAATAAAACAGAGAAATAAATAAGGTAACACACGTTTGGATAAATATTTAAGTCGTAATACAACGACAAATAAGTCAACAGAATTTACGAGCAGCGGAAAAATTCTCAATCCATGAATTCAAAATATATACATAACAAAAGTAGTACAGTCTTCCAGCTTAAAAATAAACGCAAACCAAAAGAAAGACATCCGTTCCCTCTGTGACAACCTAGTCTGATCATTTTACAAAACAACTAAACACCCTGAGTGATCTCCACGTGCCCCGTGAGATCCTCCTAACGTAGCTGCAGTCAAGCGTTCCCATCTCCATTCCCGTCCGTAGGATACGAACCGGTAGGATCGTCCTGACTCTCATCTGAGGACAAAGCCCAGATTTCCACAATAATTGTAAAGGTCACCAACCGAAAATAACAATTAACACATAACATTTAAGTTTTAAATGCTAAAAATAACTTTTCAACTAAGCATGCACCTTATCAGGATTTTCAATATGCGAAAAGTTCATACAATACTTTGCCAATTAAAAATGAAAGCAAAATGAAGTTCTCAATCCCCTAATGAAAACATAACAAATCAAGACATGGATAAGTTAATGAGTAATCAAACATCTAACTCAAACTGAGGATTTTCACTGAGCCAATCGATTGGGGTGAAGGATTTTAATGAAGACAGAATCCTGGGCTGAAATCAATCGATTGGGAAATCGATTGAGTGAGTATTGAGCCCCCTGGTTTTAAGCCAATCGATTTGGTCGAATATGGCTGAGTCCCTGACTTAAGGCCCAATCGATTGGGCAATCGATTTCTTAAAGGATTTTTGAAAACTGTAAGACCCATAATTTTAAAGTACCCTTTTATGTATTTTTGGTATATTTTGGATTTTGGCTCGGAGGCTTTTAAGCCAAAGTTAATAATATTTTGGAGTTTTATAATCAAAAAGGTATTTCGATGCCAATTAGAATTTCTCGTCGATAAATAAATTGAATTTAACTGCGGAAAATACCTTACGGTTAATTTAAGGCGTTTCGGGTGAAACGGTAATTTAATAAATATCTAGATTTTGAGATATTTGTTAAGTTATATTTATTATATATTTATATGTTTGCTTGGAGGGAAAAAGAAAGGAAAACTAGAAGGAAGGAAAAGGAAAAGAAAATAGTATATAAAGGAAGGAAGGAAAAAGGAAGAAAGGAAAAACAAAGGAAAGAAATAGAAAGGAAGGAAAATCTTCAATTCCATCTTCTTCCTCTGAAAACTCACGCAAGGAACCAAGAAAATTCATCCTTCTCCATTTTTCGTTTTCGTTGCTTCCTTTTCTTCAAAAACTAGTGACCCAAGGTTGGGTGTGAGTTAGATCAAGGTTTTTTTGCAACTCCACTCTTCCTCTTTGATTCGAAAACGAAGAAATACGGTTTTTGAGATCCAAACACAAACCCCTCCGTTTCTCCTAGATCCAAACCTCATTTCTCGAAGAGATAGAAGGGAAAGTTGCTCACCTCCGTGCTACGGTGCTAGTGCACTAATTTGGAAGCGGCGTTGCGAGCGGAGATTTTACCGGAATTTCTCGCGGAACCGGAAACTCTCGATAAAGCTAACATTGAGGTAAGGGCTCCTTCCAAACTTCTAGCTTGCATTAGGGACTTACCTGTAGTTGTGTGGGAAGGAATTTGTTAGGGTTAAATGTATCGATTTGGGGAAAAACGAAACTAGTGTGTTATGGGTAAAAACCTTAGAGCTAGGTCGTGTTTATAGTGATGAATGTTTCGCGGTAAATGAAATTGGATGTATCTGGGGGTTATGTTGCGTGATTTGTGTTCGTTGTATTTGGTGTGTTCGTACTTGATGTTTGTTAATTGGTGTGGTTGTTGTGAATTATGGTTTGAATGTGAAAGTATGTTTGAATTTGTTTCTGTGGAATTTAAAAACCATTAGAGTTAAACGAGTATTAAAAATGGGGAATCTTTTAATACCTCGGTTTGCTTAATGTGTATTTGAGGAAAATGCTTAAGTTAAACTGGGCGTTGAGAATGGGGAATCTCTTAATGTCTCGGTTACTTAACTATCGTTTTTGAAAATCATTTCGGTAAATGAGTATTAAGAATGGGGAATCTCTTAATGACTCGTTTACTGAATGTTTTGCGAGAAAATCGTTTAAGTCAAAAGTATATTAAGAATGGGGAATCTCTTAATATGACTGTTTGCTTAACGTTTTGTTTTGAAAATCATTAAGTTAAATCGGTATTAAGAACGGGGAATCTCTTAATGACTTATTTAATTAATGTTGTTTGAAAGTCGTTTAAGTTAAATGGGTATTAAAAATGGGGAATCTTTTAATATCTGCATTTGCTTAACGATTGTTGTGAATGGAGTCTGTGTATGCTCATGCATTTCATTTGGTAAATTGTGTCGACCGTGATAGGTGACACCTTGGTAAACTGTATTGACCCGTGATAGGTTGTACGTTTACGATTTACTATTTAGTAATTCGTGTTGACCCGTGATAGGTGACACCTTGGTAAACAGTACTGACCCGTGATAGGTGGTACGTTTACGAGTTACTATTTAGAAGATCGAGTTGACCCGTGATAGGTGACACCATGGTAAACTGTACTGACCCGTGATAGGTGGTACATTTACGATTTACATTTTTGGTGAATTGTGCTGACCGTGATAGGTGGCACCTAGGTAAACAGTACTGGTCTATGATAGGCGGTACGTTTACGATTCCCGCTTTTTCTTTTAGTAAATCGTGTTGACCCGTGATAGGTGACACCTCGGTAAACTGTACTGACCCGTGATAGGTGGTACGTTTATGATTTACGCATTTTAGTAAATCGTGCTGACCCGTGATAGGTGACACCTCGGTAATTGGTCATTTGGCCTGCGATAGGCGGTACAATTATGATTTACGGCCCTTCGAGGAGGGTTTTGGTTGGGAATTCCGAGTCCATGCATTTTGGCATATACGCATTGCATTAGGGTGCTTGGCACACGAGTCGTGTTTGATTGAGTTTTATGATGGAGTGATTTGAATTTGATTTATCGTGTTAATTGCGTTAAAAAATGCTAAGTGTTATGTGTTGATTATTGTGTGTAAGTAAGATGGTTATCGAGATCCCAATTGCCGTGGTAATCGCGTAAAAATTGCTAAGTGTTAAGCTGTGAACTTGATTAGGAATGACTTAGGTTAATTCATGAAATTTTTGGAAAAATGATCAGGGAAATCGATTTCCCAATCGATTGGATGGAAGACAGGGGCTTGGCCAAATGAACAAAATCGATTAGCCAATCGATTTTGTAAATCAGTTTTTTAAAATCCCTTTCGAAATCGATTGCCAAATCGATTGGCCATTAAGTCAGGGGCTCAGCTATCCTGTCAATCGATTGCCCAATCGATTGAATCAAGCCAGAGTTCAAAATTTCACTAAAAACCTTCAGGAAATCGATTTGGAAATCGATTGGTAATAAGTCAGGGGCTCCGTTATCCTGTCAATCGATTGGCAAATCGATTGATTCAGCCCAGGATTCTATTTTCATTAAAAATCTTCACCCCAATCGATTGCCCAATCGATTGGCTCAGTGAAAATCCTCATTTTTTAGTTGTATGATTAATTGCTCATAAATCTAACCCATGTCTTGTTTCATCATGTGTTAATTAGGAGATCGAGAACTGCATTTTACCTTCATTTTCATTGGCAATGTACTGTATGAACTTTTCGCATATTGAAAATCCTGTTAAGGTGCATGCTTTGTTAAAAAGTTGTTTTGAGCATTCAAAAACTTAATTGCTATGTGTTAACTGTTATTTTCTGGTTGGTGACCCTTTACACTATTGTGGAAATCTGGGCTTTGCCCTCAAATGAGAGTCAGGACGGCCCTACTGGTTCGTACCCACGGACAGGGATGGAGATGGGAAATGCTTGACTGCTGTTACGTTAGGAGGATCTCACGGGCAGGCGTGGAGATTACTCAGGGTGTATAGCTTTTTGGTAGGATGATCAGATTAGGATGTTGTATAGGGACTAGGGGTCTTCTTTTTGGTTTGGAGTACTTTAGTTTTGGAAAACTGTACTTATACAAATATTATCAGTTTGATATCATCTTTGGATGGGTTCCATGTACCATTTGATGTTATGTAAAAATGTTTTGGATTTATAATTGAAGAAACTTTTCTGCTGCGTAAATTATAATGACTCAATTATTTATCCAAAAGCATTTCCTGATTTATTTCTTTGTTCGTTTTTAATTACTTTTAGAAAAAAAAAATATACCCTCGCTTTGAAAACGGGGTGTTACATTGTGGTATCAGAGCATAGGTTAAGTTTTCTTTGGGAGCTGTGGAAAACTTGGTTATAGATTGTAGGTCGACCTATAAGTTAGGAGTGGTTATCTGATCATGTGTCGGTTTGGGTGACTTGAGTTGTCAAGTCCAATATAATTGTGTGTTGTTAGTCGGACGTTAGTTTGGGAATTATTTTGAAGTAGTGTTAAGCTCTACTTGATGATGGTTTTATAGGAAACCATGCCGCCAAGAAGGAATGACGCTCCGAAGACAACGCTAATAGGAATGATCAAATGGCGGAGGCTATGAACAACATGGCTGCTTCTGTCGCTGCACAGACCGCTGCCAAGACTCAACGGGATCTTGAAAAGAGGGGAAGAGAGATCCATGCTGCAGAGTCAAGAGGGTTGGAAGACTTCCGTCGTTACAATCCTCCTAAGTTCAAGGGAGATGAGGGTTCAGAGAAGGCGGATCAATGGATCCAAGAAGTGAGAAAATCTTTGATATGATCTTCACTAAGCGACACTCGGAGTTTGTTAGCAGCTAATACTTAACAACTCCTGGTTCGGGGAAAAAACCAATTACGAGCACAATCCAAGATCACATAATGATAAGACATCCAATCCATACCGAGGATGACCTCGAGTGATTGTAGCGGAAACAAATTAGATTAACCAAGAAATCCCTATTCTGTATAGTCATTCGACAATGTAAACATGCAGAATTTACGGTTAAGGTCTTAGCAGGTGTGGAAACAACCAAATCAAAAGGTAAAGCAGACACAGATAACTTCAAGCGATTCACACAGCCAGAGCAATGAAGGAATGGGTTGCCCCCGAATCAAAGAGTGCAGTTAGAGTGTACCTGCAATCTCACAATCACGCTGAATCAGATTACAGATGGATTTCCCTCTTCAGCATTCACACAATAAATCGTCCTCTAGCAGTAGGACGGGTAGCCCTAGCTACATTCACCACTGGTTCCACCTTTGGAGCCGTGCAATCCCTTGCATGTGCCCCGACTTCTGACAATTGTGACAGATGGGGAGGTTAGTGGTACAAGCACTAGCATAGTGACCTTCCCCCCACATCGAAACATCGAAGCACTTGCCCCATTTGCTTCAGAATTCTGATTCCCCAGGCGACTCTGCCCACCGTTGTTATTCTGGGGTCGATTATAAGGTTTAGCAACTTGCTTCCCTTGTTCTGATAATTCGCCCGACTAGGGCCTCCCGAATTAAAATCCCTACTCGGCTAGCCCTCTTGTTCTTCATATCTTCCACTTCTCTACATTTCTCACCAGCGCTTGGAAACGTTGAATTCCCAAGAGGTAATACGGATCTTGAATCATTACTTCAATCCGTCTTGGAAACGATGAACATGAATGGTTCATTCAATTTCTTCCCGGAAGAACCTGAAGTGCCTCGATAGTGATTCAAATTTGCAGCATACTCGCCCACAGTCATGCTCCCTGGTAAGTTTCAGGAAGTCGTCACCCAATTTCGTCCTGGTACTCATCGGGAAGTATTGTCTAAAAACTTTCTTTTAAATGATTCCCAGTTCACCTCCTCGTGGGCTGCTCCATCATAACCTTGCACTCCTCCACCAGTACTCAGCATCCCCCAACAGCATATAAGTGGCATAGCTGACCTTCACTCCCGCCCCTGACACTT
>PGTU02004732.1:0-10157 GCA_002896215.2 Cicer echinospermum
GTAAGATTCACCAATACTATTTACCAACAAGATGTATATATCTACATTTGAGAGTCATGATGGAGCTTTGTTTCATTATTCTTAAACTATTAACCCTTATTTTAAATTCTATTATCATTGCAATATATTTTTTATTTTAGCCTTTAACTTGTTTCCAATGTATGTATGCACAAAATGCTAGAAAATCAAAATTCAGCTCTGCTTGACTTTATTTTTGTCTACACGTTAACTTCATATGTAACATCAACTTCATTATCATTTTGGAAAAGAAGTATAAAAGAAAAGAAAAAAAAGAAACAACCGTTTATCTTCATTCTTGATTGGATTGCACCGTTTGAGTCCAACCCAACCGAATAATATTATTAGTGTAAGGAAAGACATAAACAGAATCAGAAAAAGGATGAGAACAAAAGAATAATTGATATAATGTAGCCTTTGAGGTTGAACGAATAACCAAACACAATGGCATGGTATTACCCCACTTGTCACCATTGCAAGGTGTTAAAGTATACATAGTTGAACACGTGTCATTGACTTGCAATCATTGGCTGACGTGGCAGATTGTAGTGAAGACATGAATTTGGCTTTTTAGTGAGAATTCATGCACGTGGCAATACTAGGTTGTTTTTGTCTCAGCTACAACCTATGATCATGTCACATGTGAAGTTGTTCACAAAATCAGAAAGGTTATTTAGTGCAAACCATGTCCTAGTCCCAACACTCTAAACTACATGCTTTGTTTTTGCTCATTGTGAAAAATAAAACTTCCATTCAAGTAAGCATCAAGATGAAGGTAATGTTCATTTTTTTATTAACATAATTTTTGTCTTCTTTCATTTCTATATATTTGGTTAAGGTGTTTATGGAAAATTTGAAGGTTGAAGCAAGGTCACATGTTCATCATGCACATGGGGAAGAAGAGAAGGTGATGACAAGGAAGCAGAAAGCAGAGTCCAAAGCACATGAAGTAGAGCATTCACCTAAAAAAGCTAAGGTGGAAAATGAAGATGGTCACACCAATGGAAAATCTGAAACTAATGTTGTAGAAGAATATGATGAGTTTTGTAAGGTTACAAATGAGCAATTATCTTTGGAACAAATGAGAGAGATTCTTGAGGCTAATGGTCTTGATTCTTCTGGCACTGAACCGGAAATTACAAGAAGATGGTTGGTTTGATAAGATTAGATTAGACTCTTATGCTAATTGAGTATTTTCCATGGCCAAAATGTTCATATGTTAGTGATATGATTCAATTATGCCACTTTCTTGAACAGCCAAGACTTGCTATTTTTTGGTGCATTAGAGAAATGCTTGGTTTGCAATGGAAATTTGGAGTTTGATGGAAGACGTTATGCTTGCAGAGGGTTCTATAGTGAGTGGTCTAGTTGCAACTTCAGCACCAGGGACCCTCCAAGGAAAGAGGAACCCATAAAGCTACCAGATTCTGTTCAGGACTCTCCAGTTTCAGATGTGATTTTCTCTTATTTTTTTACCATTTTATTTCTTCATTGTGTATTTATAGCATTGTTGTAACTTGTCAACTAAGAATTCGTCTTGTCTTTGTATGTGTGTGTGTGATGTAGTTGCTGAAGAAATATCAGGACCCAAGTCATAGGCCTCAAAGGGATTTAGGCTTAGCAACAAAGCCTTTTACTGGAATGATGATTTCTTTGATGGGTCGTCTTAATCGGACACATGTATGAACCTTTGTTGTTGATGTTGCATTAGTAACTAACTAATCATGTCTTTTAGCATATACTGGGTTTTTGTTGATTGGTTTATGTTTTTGGCAACTTTTAGCAATATTGGAAAAAAACCATTGAAAAGCATGGGGGAAAGGTGGCAAACTCTATTATTGGTAATGTGATACAAGTTTCTTTTCTCATACTCCTATTGGTAAGAATTACTATAACTTGTTGGCTAGTTCAATTTTTCAGGTGCAACTTGTTTGGTGGCTTCACCTGCTGAGCGAGAACGTGGTGGAACATCCAAACTTGCAGAAGCCATGTGAGTTTAGTAAAAGCTTTTAGGCAACTTTATTTGGTTTGTGTTAATCCTAGTTATAGATTTTTTTCCAGCACCTCATGAAAACTGGGAACTTTAGATCATTTGCATTTCTGTGCATGAACACTATCAGAATGACAATAAAATAAAAAATGATTATGTAAAATAAGATGCATCTACAAGTAACTATTATTCTATTATCATGAAAAGGATAAGTAACTATTAACCTGTTTTTCTATAGGGAAAAGGGCATACCTGTGGTTAGGGAGGCTTGGTTAACAGACAGCATTGAAAAGCAAGAACCGCAACCTTTGGAAGCTTATGATCTTGTATCTGATCTTTCTGTGGCTGGCAAGGGAATCCCTTGGGACAAACAAGATCCTGGGGAGGAGGCTATTGAATCACTCTCAGCAGAAGTACATAATTTACTCTTTTATACTGTTATTTTTTATTAATTTATAGGAGAAATGTAGCTCCTTTTTGCTTGTGTTTGATAAATTTGATGAGTGGTAACAGCTCAAGCTTTATGGGAAGAGAGGGATCTACAAAGATACCAAATTGCAGGAGCAAGATGGAAAGATATTTGAAAAAGATGGGATACTGTACAACTGTGCCTTCTCTGTTTGTGACCAAGGGAGAAGACTTAATGAGTAATAATATTATGAAGATCAATTGCAGCTTTAGTGTTCTTATTAATATTTATAAGACAACTATGCCTAATTAGTATTGTTATTTTGAGGCAGCTATTGTGTCATGCAACTGATTATCCAAGAGAATCGTTTGCATATGTATTTCAAGAAAGGAAGAGTGGGGGATGATCCAAATGCAGAGGAGCGATTAGAAGAATTTGAGAACGTGGACAATGCTATCAAAGAGTTTGTGAGGCTCTTTGAGGAATTAACAGGAAATGAGTTTGAATCATGGGAAAGAGAGAAGAAGTTTCAGAAGAAGCCATTGAAATTTTACCCTATTGACATGGTACATATATATATCGCTTCCCTTAAAATGACTTATCAGTGCCACTTCTGTTTTTCTGGATTGAATATAGATAGCATTATGACATTGAAAATAGGATGATGGAGTTGAAGTTAGACACGGCGCCCTAGGTCTTCGGCAGCTGGGGATAGCAGTGACACACTGTAAACTTGAGCCTCAAGTTGCAAATTTTATGAAGATTGTGTGTAGCCAAGAGATCTATAAGTAAGCACAATAACTGAACACTATTTGTATGACTGTTACTTGAATTCTCAAAATAACCTTATATTGAATTCAGGTATGCATTGATGGAGATGGGTTATGACTCTCCAGACCTTCCAATAGGAATGGTTACAGACCTTCACCTGAAAAGATGTATGTGCATGGGAAACACTTCATTTTCACTTCCATATTTATCTAATGGCATTTAGAAAGACTGACAATTGAAAACTCTATCAGGTGAGGAAGTTCTATTGGAATTCATAGAGAAAGTGAAATCATTGAAAGAGACGGGGCCTAAGACTGATGCTATTTGGTCTGATTTTAGCCAGAGATGGTTCACTTTGATGCACTCCACAAGACCTTTTATTTTTAGAGATTATCAAGAAATTGCGGATCATGTAAGTCCAATTAATCACCAACTTGTTTGGTTCAAACCACTTATTTAAAAGACTGAATCTTTGTCCTATTTCATAGGCTGCTGCAGCTCTTGAGGGTGTTAGAGATATAACCCTTGCTTCTCACCTCATAGGAGATATGAGTGGCTCTACTATTGATGATCCATTATCAGACACATATAAGAAATTGGGTTGCTCAATTTCTCCCCTGGAGAAAGATTCAAATGATTATGAGATGATTGTGAAATACCTTGAAAAAACTTACGAACCTGTCAAAGTTGGTGACATTGTAAGAATATAATTGTTTCTGACTTTCTGTGTGTTTTATGTACAACTGCAAGAATCTTATTGAGTGTAAACTTCATATAAACTTCAGGAATATGGGGTGTCAGTTGAAAACATCTTCACTGTAGAATCAAGTGCTTGCCCTTCTTATGAAGACATAGTAAAGCTGCCAAACAAGGTTCTGCTATGGTGTGGTAAGTTAACTACAATATTCTTCAAATTATAAGAAAAAAATGACTAGCTTGGTTATTATCAATGGCCACACTAATTATATGATTTAAATCTTGAAAGGATCAAGAAGCTCAAATCTTTTGAGGCACTTACACAAGGGGTTCTTGCCGGCTATATGTTCACTGCCGGTTCCAGGTTACATGGTATATTTACAAATAGAAATGGTTGTCTTGTTCAATTCTAATGTTGGTGACTATTTTCTCATCACTTGTGAATTCTTGGTAAATAGTTTGGCAAAGCCATTGTTTGCTCCGATGCTGCAGCAGAGGCTGCAACATATGGTTTTACTGCTGTGGACAGACCAGAAGGGTTCTTGGTTTTGGCCATTGCTTCACTAGGAAATGAGATTACCGAGTTGAAAAGCCCACCAGAGGTAGGAAATAGTTATGATCCTATATGATTTTCACTTACATATTTAGTATTGATATGGTTAATGACATGATTTTGAAATAGGATACAACATCTTTGGAGGATAAGAAGAATGGAGTGAAGGGGCTTGGAAAGAAGAAAACAGATGAATCAGAGCATTTTGTTTGGAAAGATGACATAAAAGTTCCTTGTGGTCGAATAATTGCATCAGAACATGAAGATAGCCCCTTGGAATACAATGAGTATGCTGTTTATGATCCTAAGCAGGTACGCATAAGCTATTTGGTGGGGGTGAAGTATGAAGAGAAGGACACCGTGATTGACACGGCAGAGTGAAACGCACAACAAAATGAAATGATCAAGGGAAAGCTTTTGTAATGCATAAGTATGTGACTCAAGACCATCTTGTTTGAAGCTGTTGGTATTTCAAGCTCAACAAATGGTTTCTGTAGGACGATCTGTGTCATTTTGATGTAAATAAGTAAATTATATAACAGCAGAAATATGTCTTTTGTCGTGTCATGTTTAGATGTACCTGTGTATGTATAGGTCTATGGACACTAACTTAAGAGTACATGTTTTGTCCTACTTATATGTATTAAGCAACATAGTGCAACTACTTTAACACTAATGTAAGTTCTATTTGACCCTTGATCAAAGTGAATGAAAATGTGAGTGGAAGAAATGGTTCCAGTAATTTGTGTTTTCTGGTGTGCAACTGTAAGCGACTATTTATGTAACTTAATTTTTCTATGGACACTAACTTAAGAGTACATGTTTTGTCCTACTTATATGTATTAAGCAACATAGTGCAACTACTTTAACACTAATGTAAGTTCTATTTGACCCTTGATCAAAGTGAATGAAAATGTGAGTGGAAGAAATGGTTCCAGTAATTTGTGTTTTCTGGTGTGCAACTGTAAGCGACTATTTATGTAACTTAATTTTTCTATGGACACTAACTTAAGAGTACATGTTTTGTCCTACTTATATGTATTAAGCAACATAGTGCAACTACTTTAACACTAATGTAAGTTCTATTTGACCCTTGATCAAAGTGAATGAAAATGTGAGTGGAAGAAATGGTTCCAGTAATTTGTGTTTTCTGGTGTGCAACTGTAAACTCGTTGAGTGAAGTTCTTCCTAGTTGATAACTCTAGCATTTTGCATATGGATCAAAGTATGGTAGAATGCAGTTCCCAGATAGCAACAGTGCCCTGCATTATTTGAAAGAGAAAAGCATTATTTGAAAGAGAAAAATCATGTAGCATGATATGGAGCTCGAATAAGAGCATATGGAGCTCGAATAAGAGCATTAAAACAAAAGGTTGCATGCACATCCACCTCTTATTTTGTTAAAAAAACCTTCTATAACTGTAATAGTAATGATCATTTGATTACTAAATTGGTCTTTAGTAGTAGTCGCTAAATTGGTTAGTAGTCGTTAAGTAATGTTAGTAAATGTTTGAACCCAATAAGGAATGAATATGGCCATGCATCTAGGAAGTTAATAATGTTAGTAAAGGTTTGAACCCAATAAGGAATGAATATGGATCAACTAACTTAAAAAGAATCGGGAGGAAAGATTCTTGAATAACACATCATAGATGCGCATCATCATCATTCTATATTGATTCTAACCAAAATTTACACTTTGATGTTGCCTTGAGGCTACATATGGGACAATACAAACTTGTTAAAACAAAAAAATAATCTCAAACCAAACTCAGTAATCCCTTCCACTATATATCTATGCATTCCACAAGTATTACAACAAGAGAATTCCCTGTCATCGGTACATGACAACAGGAGGAATCTTAAACTTGTCTGATACAAACGGTATAGCCTTATGTCCATCAACAAGGTCACGATAAAAAGCATATTCAGCCTCATAATCATGCAAATGAAGTTCAGATTTCTGATTAGTATGATAATGATGTTTAGCCAAAGGTGATTTACCAAACCCAAAAATACTAACTTTATCACATATCCCTAAAGCCAACATCACAGCTTGCATACCGGAAGAATAATGAAACAAAGCACCATCATGAGCTGAACTCCATTGTTCCAAACCTTTACCTGTTTCCTCCACAAATCTCTTCAATGAGTAATACTTCACAATCCTAGAACACAACACATCGAACCTAGGATCAGTAACCAACAAAGGTGCTTTGTGTGAACCATTACAAACAGTGTAATCCAAGAAATGCACTGCTTGACAAATGTACATAACAATAGGAACATTAGGACCATATGGGTGACAAAAACACCCTGCTCTTCTTGCACACAAATGCAAAATGTTGCTATTCACAAATGAAATACTTGTTTTTTTCCCAACTTTGTTTTCATAGTTATCAACCCTAGCATTGTTTAACCTTATAACAAACTCATGTGCATCAATTAAAGAACCATAGTTTCTATTAAGCAAAATTCCACTGTTCCCAACAACAGCACATGATGAATACTTCTTATCACCAGATTTTGCAGCAGCAGCAACATCAACCACTTTGTTGAACCGATCCAGCGGAACCTTAACCGACCGAGTTAACTCGCCCATGATTCCGGGTTGAAACCGACGTTTCCTCGCCCAATCATGCAAAACTCGCCGGAAATCAAGCCAATACCGATAAAAAAGCGGCGACCTTAATGTCGCCGGAAGGTTCCTATCGGAATCATGATGGATGAACCTTCGCCAAGAGACGAAGGTTCGATGCCGCGCTTGGCTAGCGAAATTACCGTCGAGAAGCTGCTGGATCTCTTTCCGGGATTTCTCCTCGCCGATCTCGACTGCGGCGTGTTGGAGGAGTGTGGCGTTTAACGGCGGTAAATCGCGCGTTAAAACGCGCGTTTCGAGCTCAACTGAGAGTAAGCTTCTACGAAGAATGGCGCGTGAAGTGAGCGTGGCGACGAAAACGAGAACAAGTAGAAGAACGAAGAGAGGACGAACGGTGCGTTTCATAGGAAAAGTGTTCTTGTGTGAAGAAATAGGTTTTGTTGAAGCTAAATGAGTGAACGAATCGAAGCAATTTGGAGTTTCTGATTCAGATCCATCTTTTTGTTCAGAAGATTTATGCATTGTGAGAGGTGAATGTTTTAATGTTAGGGATTTGATATGGAAAGTGGGAGATGAATTTGAGTGGTTTCCATAATTGGGGAAGATTTGAATTGAACCTTAAAAAGGAAAATTTGAGGGTTATGCAATGAAATAGCGTAGAAGAGTGCATAGGAAAAGGATGAAGAATTTGCTGTAACTGCAGAAACTGAACATTTAGTGTGAGAAATTTTGGAGGTTCGAACATGAAATTTTGGAGGTGGTTTTTTTTCTTTGTTTGGTATGATTTCCGAGGTATGAAACTGAAACCAAACCCAAACCCTAATTGGAATCTACTATTGTAATTCTAGGGAATGATGATGAACTCTTGATTCTAATGTGTGGGGGGAATGCGAGGTATTAGAAGAGTGTGTGAGTGGCTTTGAAGCATGCTTCTTCTAAAAATGGTGAAGTATTTATAGTGGATACTTACTAATACTATTCATGCAGAAATTTTAAGCAGGGGAGTTGTTATTATATAACTCTTTCAACCGTTGTAAGATATAATACTACAGTATCAGAATTTATTAAAATTATAATAATTCTTATTTATTTTTGTTGTTAATTTTTATAAAATTAAATTAGTTAATTAAAAAAATAATAACTAAATTATTATTAATTAGTTAATACATATTTAAATATTCAAATTACTAATAAAAGACATTTTAAAAAAAATTTTAACAGTATTCATATATATTTTTTTATTTTGTTGAACCACTCATTAATTTTAAAAATAATGCAAATACAGTCCATAAACATTATGTCTTTTCCTTATATGTATTCTTTCTGTTACATTTTATATGTCTTTTATTTCTCAAATTATTAATTACTTTTTATTAATATTTTTATTTATTATATTTATTTTAATCAAATTTTTAACAATAAGAATATTTAAGTAAATAAAAAACTATTTATCATTTAAAATTAATAAATAAATCATTCTTAAAAACCCATACACAACTTTAATCAAATAATTAACAATAGACGAAAAAATTTTGACTCCATCCCTAGGTAATATATTATCCTATTTATGATATTTTTCTTTTATTATTTATTATAAATTAAATTGATGATTTTCTTTTACACTACTAATTCTTTTATCGCTTTTTATAAGCATTTTCTACTTTTCCCACATGTATTAAAAAATATAATTGGCAAATTAAATATGTCTATTTTAAAAGTAGATCTTCTCAAAATGTCATTTACATATTGAAAAATGCTAACTTGTTAAAAATGTAAATCTTGGAAGTTGTGTAGTTAAAACTTTGGAATCATAAAAATTAAAAACTTACATTAAAAAGTTCTTTTTGTATTCATATATTAATTCAGCAAGATGTGTCTAACTTTCACTTTTTATATTTCATTAAAATTCAACTAAACATAAAACTTTAAAATATTATCTCTCCTCCGTCGCTCTATTTACAACCAAATACACTCTTAATTAATTAGTAGAGTGATAAGAAAATTCAGAATTTGATTTTCATCTGCAACATAATTATAACAATTATTAATAATACTTAAATAAAATTAACTATTTAAAAAAAATTGTATTCAAAAAAAATATTACTGCATAATATAGGATATATTTAATAAATAATAATAAAACTAAATCTTATAAGTTGCATATGAGATTATATTTAGAAACAGAGAAAGCTATTCAAAAGAGTTTTTAAATTATCAACCAGTATAATATAGGTTAAAAATATGTATTTGTAATTTAATTTCATTTGTTGCTATACAAAAGTACAATATTCTTATTTTTATACCCTTTTAAATTTTTAAGCTTTAAATTGTGATTTTGTACGCGCTAAAATTGAATAATTTTAGACTTATTAAATTAAAAATATCCATTGAAAATAAAAGATTAAAATGTGATTTAATTCTTATTTGTCAAGTTATAACAAAGTCATCAACATAAGATTTTTAGTTTTATTGTAATTCTGTATCGTAAATCAAATAATTTAACTCATTTAACAAAATTATAAAAAAAAAATATATTTTTCATTAACGTGCTTAAAAAATATTTTAAAATAATATTATATCCCCATACTACCAGATATTAGTAATCGTTTCTATGCTATAATATTGGGTGGGTGGAATTGTTAGGTCGTGTGAAAAAGGCATGGTTTTTATGTTCTGATTAGTGCAATGTGTGTGTAGCCATGTGGGGTAAGGGTATTAATGGCGTGGGAGTTACCAAGTGGGAGATTATTTATATGAATGATAGTTTGCTTTGAAAGTGAATGATCATGGAGATTCAAGGTGGGTCCATGTGCTTAGCTTATGGCTTAGTAGATTATAAATAAATCTTTAATCTAACCTTATCCTCCTACTTGTTGGCATATAGATCTATATTTGAGTGTGAATGTTTACGTAATAATTGAACTTAGGCGAGAGTACCATGTAGCTTTATTTACAGAAAAATGCTAGTATATTTAGGACTCAAGGATAAAATAAAATTGAGAGTTGTTTATTCAATTTTAAAAATTAATTTTTTATGTAAATATTTTTTGTTATTTCTTAACAAGTGTGTAAGAGTATTTATTAGTATGATCCTTATTAATAAAGAGTAGTTAATAAGTGT
>PGTU02004735.1:0-10485 GCA_002896215.2 Cicer echinospermum
GAATATAAAGAATTAAGTTTTACATTCGATAAGTTGAGTAGGGAGGTAAAACTCGGCCCAACCCATTGTTATGTCTTGTGAAAGCTAAACCTAAACCTAATATATATACATTCAGAATAATTATACCGAGTTGTTTTATCTTGAGGACTTCAGCGTTGATAATGTCTTGCACAATTTGGGCAGTGTCACAAAACGTCTTAAAAAGAGTGACCTAGTCTAGGACTCAACCCACTAATATCTTTGGTGGTATAAATTGATCAAAAACAACGATTTTAAGATGTTTCCTTCTGCCATGTCTACTGACGAAATTACAGGGACAAGTTTTTCTCCTTTTGATTTCAACAAACCGTTTTGATTTGAGGGATGTCACTTCAAACGAAGGCAACAAAAGATATTTTTTCGTAACCATGAAAAAGGTTGTCAGCGTTCTAAAGGATGACATTCCTGTTGTTCTAGAAATAAGTGAACAAACAAAAAAGCATAAGAAGGTTACTAAATTAACCCAATGAGAACATAATTATTACTTATGTAAGAATTATATTCTGAATGGACTTGCTAATGATATGTATGATTGCTACAGTTCTAACAATATTGTTAAACAAATTTGGGATGTTCTAAAGAAAAAATATGATACTGAGGAAGTTAGAGCCAAAAAGTATGTTGTTAGTCACTAACTCAAATATCAAATAATAGAAGACGGATCAGTGGAAGCTCAATACCATGAAATCCAGAAAATAGCTCATGAGATCATCTCTGAATGTATGTCCCTAAATGAATAGTTTCAAATTGTTATTATTATTGACAAACTACCCCCTGTTTGGAAAGACTTTAAAAATTCCCCCAGGCATAAAACAAAAGAATTTTCTCTAGAAAATCTGATGACCCTCCTCATAATTGGGAAAGAATCTCGTACGCAAGACTAGAAAGATGATGTCACGACCCGAAAACTAAACGTCGTGACCGGCGCACAAGCTATACTCCTAGCTTGACAAACCTATCAATTAACTTAACAATTAAGCAAATAAATAATTCTAAATAACCATTTCGAAAAATATATAATTTTTCTCGAAATTTCGACAGAGGATCCACTACAACTTCAACATTTTCAAATTTATAAAATCCTTGTTTACAATTTTAACTCAATCATATTTCAAAGAGCATAATCTAAATATTTAATACATTTTCCAAAAGACTTTCTAGACTCAAATAGTTGCAAAATACATCATGATTCAACAAACTTTACAAAAAAAAAAAAAAAAAAAAAAAAGGATCCTCGATCAAAGAGGCCTACCAAAAAAAGATATGGTAGAGACTTGAATCTACTAACAGCTTGCAACTCAGCTGTCTGTGAATCTGAAAAAAATAAACAACATGAAGGAGTAAGTCACAAAGACTTAGTGAAGAGACAACAACCACCATCAACTAGAATGGATACACAAAAAGACACGAATAACTGTTTTACAATCTTATGACAAGTATGTTAAACAATACTACCTAACATATAGGTAATTTTCAAATAAAACATACACATGATAAAATCATTAACTTATAATTTAACCATTCAAATAGAAATATTAAAATCCAATTCATAAAGAGGTGAATCAAAATGAGCAACCTTAAAATATCATAGAAAATTAAACAAATAAAAATATAAATTCTTGGGAACCAAGATGCGGCTTCATCTCATTGATAATCATTTCCTCCTAAGGGTGGAATTTCCCTTAGGGATGGCTCCATATAAGGATAGCATTCTCCTCTCAATCCTGCAATACAACATCACACATCAATTAGGGAGTTTACATCTCGTTGATAGTTCTCTCTTCCTATGGATGACCTCTCTCAAACAGACAGCTCCATCTAATGAGTAACTCTCCTTAATCAAAACGATGTAACTAAGTGAACCTACTGTTGTTAATGATTTCATAATTATAACAATGATTTCTAAAACACGTATTTAAAAATCATCTCTCATTTCATCGTAACTCATGAAAAACGTATTCAACTGTATAACAATTCAATATTTAAAATTTGTATAACTCATAAACAAATCAAACTAATAACATATTATATAACAAAGACGATAAAAATAAATGAATGATAAAATCGAGAAAATTCAAAGGTTGTATTCCTCAAATTTTTAAATAAATACTTTAACATAAAAAACAAGTAAAATAACAATTGTAGCAAAAATAAAAATGTGACAATGACCGTCGTCTACTCATTACTATGGAGAATCGATTAAGTTTGTTCTTCAACAATTTTCAAAGTAGCGCGCAGAACCTCAGGTGATAAATCTGAGTATAAAAAAATATTCTCAAGACTTTAGAATAATTATTTTAAAGTTTATCTAACTCCAGGAAAGCATAAAAATACTTTAAATCTACTCTAAGCACAAATATAATTTTTTTAAAACCAAAACGACATTTTTTGAGAGATTCATACTAGCATTAGAGTTGTGTATTTACCTCAAAAAGAGTGTATATAAACAACTTTCAAGAAATGGACACCCTTCTTCTTCCTTAGAGGAGGAGGAGGAGGAGGAGAAGAAGAAGTTCATCGGAGCGGTTCTAAAGTTAATCGACAAACAACTTAAAAATTAGAATTGTACAACAAATAACATCAACAAGAATGGGAACCCTCCAAAGGTCCCAGTTATAAGGCAGTAACCACCTCCTAGAAATGACCTCAATCCTCCATTTTTCTTAATTAAGTATTTTCAGTTATGTTTTGTACTTGAAACATGTTGTTGAGTTTGTAAAACCAAAAACTATATTTTCACGAATGAAATATTTTTATTTAGTCTATGTATAAAAATAATCGACAATCGAGATTGAAAAATTTTCAATGTTTGAAATCAACAGGCAGTTTTTCCGCTTTCAAATTTTAAAGTATTTTCGATTTAACGAAATTTATCATTTAAGTTTTTGAGTGGTTAGATACTTCATTTATGTTTGAGCAATATTTTAGGCTTAATTACAGTTTTGGTCCTCCTTTTTTAGCTGAATCGCAAAAATAGTCCCTCCATTTTATTTCTCCCCTGTTTTTGTCTCTCAAACATAATTTTAGTCCAAAACTTTATGAAGTTTCATTTTTTTCAAGTCACACCACACCATTTATAATCATAGATTTCAGGTTCAATTGTTGCACTACGAGATCTTGAGGCATGGTGTGATTTAATTAAACGCAAAACAAAAAAAAACATTCATCAAATTTTTTACCAAAATTCTGTTTGAGGGACGAAAACTAGAGAGAAATAAAATGAGGAGACTACTTTTGCAATTCAGCTAAAATAGGGGGACCAAAACTACAATTAAGTCAATATTTTATTAGAGAAGAATACTAAATTTGATTTTTTAATAATTGAATCAATTTCGTCAAAAAAATAAATAAATAATTATCGACAAATAGTTATTGATTTGGATTTATGATAGATATTTAAATAGCCTTAAGTAATTAGCCTCTAGATTAACCCATGAAGTTGTGGTTGTTGATGCTCAAGGCAATGTTAGACATTTTATTAGTATTAGGTAAATATCATAAGTAATGTCGTCAACTGATGTTTCGGAGAAAATTGAGGAAATCTAGGTTTTAGTGGTCGATATTTTGTTTAATGACTTAAGGGTTTACAAAACAAAGTAGAGAGGACTCTCATTCTATGGTTTGATTGATGGAAAATCATTTGGGTGACACTTTAAAGTGATGAAATTTCATAACGTATTAAATTTTATATGTAGTGTTGTACATATAAAAGTCAGTAGTCGTTGAAAGAATAGACGATCATTTGATCACAAGTGAGCTTGGAACAATGTCATGAAACCTTGAAATAAGATTTACAAATTTATGAGGTAATAAATTTAAAGACTTTAAGAGCATGAGTTAGAGATTGGTTCCAAGACTTATGTTAGAAATATGAAGTGAGTAGTCTACAATTTTATAAGAATAAATGTAAGTTTAGAAGTATTGTTGAACATTAGGAACTGAAGGCAGAGTTAAGTCTCATGGATAGATAAAATTGGAATTTTAATTGAGAACTTAAGAGCAAACCTTAAGGATGGTGGGATCTATCGAGTTTAATCGAGGTTGTACGAGTAATTATGCGAGTGTTGGAAGTTACCATGAGTAGGACATCATTTTCATAAGAAATATTTTATCGTTGACTTTGTTAGGGTGATGAGAAATTTTTAATATGTAAAGTAAGGAGGCTAAGTCTTGGAGATGGATGTAGAACAAAACATTGTTAGTAGAAATTTGGAAAATAATTCGTTAGAGTAGTAAAGAGGGTGAAAGGATTAAAATTCTTAGTAAAAAAGTACGAGTTGAATTTCGTCAAAGCGTGTAGTTTCAGAGATGAAATAAAGAACATGAAAGGAATAGTCTAACCTCAACGATAAAAACTTGTGGACACTTTAATTTGAAGAGGTATGATTGGCATGGTAAGACTTAAAGGATGCTAAAAAGGATATTGAAGAAATACATTCATCTGAAAAATTCGTAGATCATATCTCCCCACATTGAAAGAACAAAATTCACCTTTTAATTTGATTGCAGATGACATGTAATTCTTTAAAAAACAAAATGTATTTAAAGAAATAAATAATCATTTTTAGTACTTAAATATGTTAGAAGATGTTACATGTTCTTAAAAGTATCAAAATAAAATAAATAAATCATGTTGAGTATATCTTCTATTAATAATTTAAGATGATAAAAAAAAAAACACAAACATACTAAGTACCAAACTAACAAAGACACAAAATGTATATATAATTTGATAAATTTAGATGCTATAACCATTGATTAAAAATGATTATTTACTAATATGTTAAATTCATGCAATTGTCAAAGAGCAAAACCACTAGATATACTAACACACACAACATTTCTTATATTGATGAAAATCCCTCTCATTACGTAAAAAATGATGCTTAATAATCAGAACAGGACCATTCAGTTAGAAACCCAAAACTTAGAATTAACTCAAACATCATCACAATATAAACCATTTACTGTCCAATTAAAACGTAATGAGTTGAATAAGCAAAACATATAAGAGACAACAATGAAGTAACTCACTAAAGAATAATGAAAAGAGCACATTGTTGAGAGGGAAATGAGTGAAAATTGAAGTTAGTGAGAATAGAGTACTAATTATAGGGATTGAGGTGAGTGAGAGTAAATGGGGTATAGCAAGTAATAACAGGCTAAAGGAAAAGAAAAAGTAAAACTGATCTGGGCAGTGAAGAAACTGCACAAGCAAACGGAATGTAACTCGATTAAGGGGTGCAAAGAGTAATAATAATACCAATATGTTCATTTCCTTTTAAAATCGCTTTCCATAGCAAAAATTCAAGAATTAACACAACATTAGACTTTGAGAACATTCGACCAATTTTAACAAAAAAAGAAGATGACGCATTAAGAAGGATTGTTTTGTTCCTTGGTTCACGCCCACAAACAATTCAATTTTTTTTTTCTCCTTTTTTATACATCAATTTGAAGTCTTCATCATCTATAAATAGAAGTGATTCACAACGCTTGGATGGTAAGAGTCTTGGATTATATAATCATTACATATTTTTGTTTCTTAAAATTTTCATAGACTCTCCGTTTAATGATACATACTTCAGCCTCCTCACTTCAATTTGTGGCTCCATACTTTCTAATTGTCCCATATATTTTTCCTTTACTTTTCAAAATAGACTAGAGTTTACAGCAAAGAACTCAAAACATTACTCCACATAATGTAAAAAGTTTGAAGTCTTTATTTTGACACTTGTTTGAAAGAGATTGTGTCGTAATCTTGTAGCTTAAGTTGTAAGCCTCTTGAGGTTGTGATGATTCAATGTATTAGATTCAGTATGTGATCTACAGAAAGTGTAAATGCTGAAAACATTATGATCAACAAGATAATGGAAAATCTCATAAAGTATAAGCACCAGACATAGCCCATGTTTAAGGTGCCATACATCATAATTCTCTGTGTGATTTTCTCTAACTAAACTTTTACTTTTAGTACTCACTAGTTTATGACTCATGCATTAGCAGGGTTTGCGCGTCGTGGATTATTTTATTAAGAGATTAATAAGAAGTTAAGTACGTTTTTATTATAATATATATAATTGAAAATAGTAAATAAACATACTACATATGATTTACTACTTACAAAGAGTAGTATGTTTGTCTAGTTGCATGAATGGTAATATATAGTTGAAATTGTTTGAAACAGATCCAAAGAACATCATAGTAATGAATTTCGATTTAACAAAATATATAACTAATATGAAGATACATTGTTGTTTACGTAAACAAAATACAAAGCATAAAACTCAATAAAATGACAAAAAGGGTAGGTCAACAATATCAGTAAGTTCAGCAAAATGTTGTAGTACAAACTACAAACACATCCTACAAATAAGTTCAAAATCATGTATTGTTTTATAAGTAAAAAGCAGTTAATCAAAAAGACTATATTGTAGTTCCTCAATTTTGTCACAATAGTCGTGTTTTCTAATAGAAATAGAAAATGCAAGTGCAAATGATCGCAGTTGAAAATGATTGTCATGGCAAAACGTTTACACACACCTCCAACGTGCTGTCTGATTGGAGTATGTTTAAGGAAAATAGATAGTTGTTATACCCTTGGATAGGTCTTCAAGAATGAGAATTTTGAAACTCACAACGCAGACAAACTGTAAGGAAGAACTAGGAAGTAAAGTTAAAGTATTATGTTTAAACTATAAATGTGATAAATTGGAAAATAATTTCAATAATTTCGTTACTAAATCACTTGTATTTGTTTGTCGTTTCCAGTAGATACATATGAGTATAAAAAATAATAAAATTTAGACCATATTATATTGATATATCATATAGTAATATTTTAAAATGATTACTAGTTAGAGGTTTTCAAAACACTCTTTGAAGACACATTGTTGTAATGTTTTGTGGTTTTCTGTCATTGTTAATGTCTTAGTATCTTCAAACCTCTCTGCTCTTAATCTCAACAAACCACATAAAGTTGGCCATGACTAAAAATAGGCCTTGGCAAAATACAATCCTACTAGTCAAGTGATTGTCCTGTGACGTATTAATTTCCAGGCATATTGAGACCACAATTGGAAATTGTGGTCTACAAAGCTTGAAAAGGTCAGGGAGATTGTGAAGGTGACTGATACGTTTTAGCAAGTGTACTGATCGTTGGCAAGGTAATAATTAAAACGGTAGTACGAAGTGTCGAACTCAACGATTGCGTTATTTTATAATGATTATATTTAGTACTAACATTGAACAAAAGGTTTCCAAGTTGATTGAATATATATTTAAAATTGACGCAATATAAATTGACTCTTTATAACATGAGACAAATGTCAGGGATGAGTTTCACTCGAATCCAACTTGGTGTCTAATTTGATCCTAGTTATTGAATTCCTTTATTGAATTCTTATTGAATTAATTAACCACTTCTCTTTAATTATTCTTGCCCTAATGTCTTAGTGACAGAACCTTTAATTCCAAAGTAACCCCTAATTCCTTAGTAGATTTCTGATTAGAATTAAGCATTACCGTATAGAAATTGTCTGTAAATTATTGCTTTGCAACTAGATTAATTGGTTTCATGACCTGCACATATGTCTAGACTAACAAATTCATGAATTCTTATCTAGCATTCGTTAAAGTACCACTTCCTTTCAAATACAAATCGTAGAACATTTTTAATGTTAATCAAGCAATAAAAAGCATAAGCACAGAGATGAGAAAAATTCATAAACTCATTCATCCTAACAGAAATTCAATCATAAAAATAGGGGTTCATCTTGTTACAACTCATCCCTAAATCAAATAGGGTTTCCTTTAGTTACTCATCGACGAAATAAAAGGATAAAGATAGAGAAAGGATTACAAGAGGATTCATGATGATTCTTGATAAAACTACTCAAATGATGTTAGAAACGGCCGTCTTTGAGTTTCTACGCCTAGGCACACAAGTCTCTCACTTCCCAAATAGTGAAGAAAGATCCTAAAACAGTAAAAATCTGCGTTTTTATTTTGCTGGTGCGCATTTGGGCAGTAGCAGATGCCTGGAAAAAGCACTTTAGGCGCGCGGGCGCGCTCACAAGCGCTCAGCATCTGCTTGTCCGGCGTATATTGCATTTTCTCCTCTTTCGAGTCTGAATTTGGTTCCGGTGTCTTCATGAAAGTTGTAGCTATGGATCTTAGCATTCATTTGCACTTGGTGTGACTCCAATTGGGACATTTACAACTCCAGATATGGCTGAGATACTCTACATATGTCCATGTTGATTTCTCACCAAAATTTAAGCCTGCATCAAACATAACTCAATGTAAAATTACAAAAAATTCCTACTTAATCACTGAAATAAAACACAAACCACTTTATTAACTCAAAGAACAAAATCAACAAAAATATATCAAATAATATCTTAATTTAACTAATGATTGAGGAAAATAAGACTAAAATAAGTGAAAAATTTGCATATGATGAAGAGTCATCACAACCCAAACTTAATCTATTGCTTGTCCCACAAGCAAACAATTAATTTCGGATTCCGTCCAGTTAAATTGCAACTTAAATTCAATTTCTCAATTTATTAAATTAAACTCAATTTTTGAAGTTCTTGCCCTCACGCAAAAACATTACATCATGCTCTATGTTGTTGCTAACAGAACAAAAAGACTACAAGGATTTGTACACATGGCATTCATTCATTCAAAATTCAACTCTCTCTTCACACAAATCTCACCAAGTTCTCTAATTGTTTAGAAAGGAAAGACTTATTGATTTATCGTCAAATCCTAGACAATGCATCACGCTACATAGGCTTGAAAAAAATTAGTTAGCAATCACAATGCAGTAAACACATACATTTTGGAGGACTTTCCGGTTGGTAATGGAGCTTATGTAAGGGGTAGACATTTTAGGATAGTTCAGGCTTTACCACTTGGAGTTAGGGAGCATACATTTCACCTTATTCTACACATTCTTTTTTTTCTTCACCTTTTCATTATGAGATTCTCAAACATTGACAAAAGAACCAAGAAATCATATTTTACAAGTACACAAATTGATTTTTTTTTTTTCTCTGCTTTTTCTTCTTTTTATTTTTTTACTTTTTTTTTATCGTTCTTTTTGTGACAATCACACCCCAAACTTTAAAAACGTTGCTATCCCATGAGCACCCCAAACTATATAATTTTATCAGGACAATAATACTTTTTCTACCGTACTCCAGTTTAGGTGATTTAGTTAAAGTCAGAGTGTTTGACTCCCCCTGTATGTGTT
This sequence comes from Cicer echinospermum, assembly GCA_002896215.2. Lineage (NCBI taxonomy): Eukaryota > Viridiplantae > Streptophyta > Magnoliopsida > Fabales > Fabaceae > Cicer > Cicer echinospermum. The sequence continues at coordinate 9,302 of PGTU02004735.1, forward strand.
AGTACCGAATAAAGGGCAAGCCTCAACGGGGCTAGCAAGAGGGTAACATTATTCATCGACGTTAGTTAGAAAGGCTAAACGACCATAAAATTGCCTTAATGTATGCATAAATTACAAGTGATGCAAGTCAGAATTAGTGCAAGTTCTAGAAAGGGATAACACATTCTGGATAATCACCAACAAGAATTTAAGTTTTTAAGGCTCAAAAGCTCACAGCTAGGATAATAAGAAAGAGTATGAACAATCAAATGAAAAGTCAACATGCTTCTGAAAAGTTAACATTCGTATTTGAAAACTCTGATGGCAATTAGCCTTCTACAACCATTTTAGTAATCAGAATGCCATGCATTAGGAAGGCTGTCGACTCTGAGATAACATATCTAAGAAATGAAATTTAACTTGCGAATCACAACTGAAATTTTAAGATTAGTGCAAGTCAGTTGACTGTTCATCATAGTACACATTTAGTGAAGGAAAAAAAACATTGAATAAAAGGAAGTCCACATACACTGACATTAAACAAAGAAAACGAGAACAAAAATAAACAGGACAAACAACCAAAACGAAAAAAAAAGGAAAGAAAACTTCTCTCAAGTTTAGTAGTTCAACGGATTCTGATTTAGATCATCCCGCTCCTGTTCCGCTATGGTCGGCCAGTTTAGGTCTCCTTTAGGTCTTGAGATATTGGAGGAGGGTTTGGAGAGTGATAATGAAGAAAAGGAGACTGACCTTTGATGATAATGGAGGAGGTTTGGAATGTGAGAAGACGGGGATTTTAAAACTTCGTCGTGAAAAGCGCTTCAGGCGCGCATCGACAGTGACAATACCTGGAAAAAGCGCTTCAGGCGCGCGGTTATAGTGGCAACACCTGGAAAAAGCGCTTCAGGCGCGCGTTTGGTCATTTGGAGCTGTACAATCGCTTCTCAACCCATCTTTTTGATTCCTTGCTCATACCAAACATCAAAACTAAGAGAACTAGAAATTAGAGACTAAAATTGGAACTAAATGGAGTATAATAAATCTGAAATGCAATAAATAAATACGATGCAAAGGATATAAAATTGGTTTGCCTCCCAATAAGCGCTTCTTTAAAGTCATTAGCTTGACGTCTCAACTACTGTCAAGGTGGTATATATGACAGGAAGAACACATCATCCTTCTCACCAAGAGATACATATTTCAAG
>PGTU02004739.1:0-13015 GCA_002896215.2 Cicer echinospermum
CCTGCTTATGTATTGATAGCTAAGCATATCATTCTTTTGATCTTGTGCATAATTTGCTTTGAAACTCACTTCGCTTCCATCAGCAGGAACCTGCTTGGTAAACCTCTCTCCTTCTCTTCAACTTTAGGTTCAGCAGTTATTCTGAGTGACTTCAAAGCTACCTTAATACTCTTTATATTTTTTGACCATCATGTTATTTTCTTCTTCATCTAGTTTTTTTGGTGTCTATTCTTTAGCTGTTGTGCTCCCTTTATACAGAACCAACAGTTCCTCCTCCAGATAAGAAGAGCAAAAAGGTTTTAGTAAGCTTTTTCTGTTGCAGCTGCTTACTTATATGTAATATAGATATATATATTCTGATGAATAATTTTTGACATGCATGGAAATATTAAGAGTTGGAAATGAAAGAAAACAAAAACATGAATGAAAACAAAACGTCGCCCCGTCAGGTTTATTCAGTGGATGTATCTACAGCTAGCTAGGTAGGTGAACACTTTTACCATCACAGCCGGTGGAGACGAAATTAGAAAGTTGATTTCCTTGTTATTGTTCCGCCTCTTCAAGTATTTATTAATTATCTTTGAAGTTTAAATTGTTAAAAGACTATAACCATTACAATTTTCTCCTTGGTATAAGGCATTATCACTAATTTCCAGAAGGAATGTGCAGTGTACCTTGGATCCATGAAGAACCAACTTCTATTCACTAACTGGTCAATGCTTATCCATAATCATAATATATTAGTAAAGAAATTGGATTCTGTCACGCAATCAGTGACTGCAGAATCGGGTCCCTATTAGGAACTAGTACATGTAGGTTGTTTCTCACATTATTTTATAGAACTGTGTCATGTGTTTCTTGTAAGTAGGGTCTTCGTGTGTCTTAACCTATGCTTGGCAATTGCACTGCACATATTCCCTGCAGTATTAGGCAGTTTCTTACTCTCTTGTGACAGCTAGAAGCAATGACTTGAGGTAAAAAAATGAGGGAAAACCGTAGGCTCCTTATAAGAATTTGATGACATGTCTAATATTTTTTAATTTTGTGTTTTTATCGCAATCACTTCTTTTTTAAATGTTTATCGTCTATTTTGACAGCGTGTTGCTGTTGCATCCTGATTTATTTTGCGACAGAGAGGTAAGACACCTTCATGTGCTCCTTGTTGTCTTTTTATGTGTGGTTTAAATAGAAATTGAGTATAGTAGGACAATGAAATCTAGAATGAGAGCATCATAAAAAAATTACTTAATTTAATTATTAACCATAATAAATTTATTAGGGCTAAATACCACTATTTGTCTAAGACTCCGTAAGACACTGCTCAAATAGAATCGTTTAATCGTTTAGCAGTAACGCTTTGACGAATCACAGACGTGTTTCAAATCCTCATGGACCTATTTGAGCGTCGGCAGAGTCACCAGATAAAATTGTGGGTTATACTCGTAATCCTATACCAATTAACCTACCATCGCTTTAGTTACACGAGTCCCGAAAGTATACACAGATCTGTTACTATCATTTTTTTAATTCTGGGATGTGTCATAAAATGGCAGGCATTCAAATGGCTCACTTTCTGGCCCTTCCGAGCGAGCCATTGATATATATTATTGATAGGTAAGATCCTCTGCTTTGTTGCTGTTCCACCATTATTGATAAGCGAACACTACCATGACCATAACAAGTAGGCTAATGCCATCTTGCACAATTGAATCACCTCTCAATGTACATAAGTAAGTGTGATGAATAGAAGTTCTCATGATTCAAAGATAAAAGAGCTGAATATGGAGCAACATATAATGAAATGGTCCATACACCTTATGCCGCTTTAAGCGTTTGTTTTTGATAAGATGTGGTGTCAAAGTCACTTACGTGCTGACATTAATATGATTAGGACTTGCTTTTATTTTTTTTTTTTTTTTTTTTTTTTTTTTTTTTTTTTTTTTTTTTTTTTTTTTTTTTTTTTTTTTTTTTTTGTTATATTTTTTTGCCAACCTTTAATTTGAGTCTTTTAGAATGTCTTTTTTAAGTTGATTTGTGTTGCAACAACATGATTTGTATATGAAGTGAAATATGGTATACATTGGCTAAAAATAATGTGATAGATAATATGGAGTATGTTTACATCTGCATCACGTTCGTTATTGTTTTTTATATAGTGTAATACAATAGTTTAGAGTTATTTATGTATATTGAAATAATTGATGTAAAACGAATGAGTGGTAACGGAATTGATTTTGATAATTAGTTTGTGTTTGGGGAACATTATTTTCAATTTGAACTTTGAGTAATAACTTGTTTGTATAGATATCCTATTTAATTTGTACAATTACTTTCCCTTGATCAGTTCCATCACTCATCTATTGTTTGTTTGTCCTTCAAAATATGGATGGCTACTACCCAGATCGTAGTTGGGTATATGATAGACTTTATGCTCAATGAGGGGAGTTGAAAGCAACCTTCTCAAAAGATGTTGAAGAGTTTATAATGAAGGCAATAAGTCAAAATCAGTTTGTAAAAGATGGTGGTTGCAGATGTCTTGGTCAAAATTGCATGTGTAGCGTTGTATTGTTTGCAAGTGAAGTCAAAGTTCACTTGTATAGGTTTGGGTTCCAACCAAATTATTGGTATTGGACTGAACATGGTGAAGAAGTCTCACATTTTGACCCAAAGTTTTTTCCAAGTAGTAGTGGATATATAGATAACGATGATCCATTTACGTTAATGCAACATATGGTTGATGATGCATTTGGTCCTATGTATGACTTCCAAAATAAGGGTGATAAAGGCAACGAGGAAGAGATTAATGAAGAGCCCCCAAATGATGATGCTAAATACTTTTATGATTTGATAACTGCTGCTACTTTTATGCTAAATCAAATTAAAATGTTCCACATAAATGTCTTGATTTCTTTGCAAGCATGCTTGTAGATATGTGGCTTTAAGGTCATTTCCCAAAAATTACCAAGCCAGAAAAAATTGTGACCATGCTAGGATTGAAGTCTGACAAAATTGATTGGCGTGTTAAGGGTGTAATGTTGTACTACAAAGTAATGTGCAGATGAGAGTGTACGGTTTTGTCATGACCCGATATATTCCTCGTAAGCCTGGGCTGAGTTAGTGATCCGCTGTTAGCACACAGGTCAATACAATTGATAAATATAATGATGGGTATACTCGAATCGTTTTGCAAGACTGTCTGATGATAATAATAATAATACTGTTGAAGTTGAAATTAAAAAGTTTTTTTTTAGATTTTTTAATTTAACAGAAGAGCAAAACGATTAATCACTTTTCGAGTTTCAACATATCATAGATTCTATCAATGGTTTAATTTCTAATCGTGTTCTATTCTTATTTTACTATAGAATTAATCCACAGCATATCAATCCTATGTGAATTCGGTTCTTAGATTGGATTAAACTCACGATCATGAAATATTATATTAAGGTCGCAAAATTATATTCATTAAACTTAGAAACCGAAACCAAATTCTGTCAAATAAATTAATCGGATCCTATTGAAATTCACTTTAAGCAATCAAATTCGAATATACATCAAATAACAAGAATAGTTATGAATTCGAAATTGACAGTGTACTGAATCTCAAGGTGTTGTGATGAACTCTGAACTCGTGGATTGATTTTATAAATTAGCTTCCATGAATAAAATAAAAACTATTTATTTCTTGTAGCAATGCTAAATCCTAATATTATGAAATCTTCAATTTAAGCAACAGTAAAGTTTCGACATTGGGCCTTTTATTTCAAACAAAAGTTATTGCTCTGATTTGTAGCTTTCAACGCCTACTCATATGCGCCAATCGATATCTAAAGCTCAAGTTATGACTACACGAGCAAGTATCAAAATGCAAATAATAAAATTATAATTCAATTCGACCCAAAGTTTAGAAACAAGATACAAATATTATTATAAGCTATAAAGAGCTTTTAAAATACCAAACTAAAAAACTAGAAACATGTGACCAAATGCTCTGATCAAATTCCCCCACACTTAAACTTTTGCACTCTGAGCAAAACAATGCATGCGATTCCAAATATTCTTATGAATGCAATGTGGTGAGAAAAAAAAAATTTATAACTCAGCAATCATGAGTAGTTTTTTTATTTTTTATTTATTTTATTTTTTTTTATCACAACCAAGGCAAACAAGAGGACAAGTTAGCTAAAGAATGCATCATAAGTGATAGAGTCCTCCCAAGATATAAAATTCTCTCAAAGTGTTTACACTCAAAGTATTTGGGCTACTGTTTACACTCAAGCACATCATGAAAGCTAGCACTATCATAGACTTGACAAACCTCTATAATCTATATTTGAAATACATGCACATAATGATCAAAAGATCTTTATTCAAGGTGTAATGTGGCCAAGGGGTAAGAGTGATATGATCATAAGGATACTAGGGCTGAAAAATCAAAGAGATAATTGAAGTAATGATTTAAGAGAGAAAAACAACATTAAGAAGTAACTCAACATATATCATTGACTTTTATTTTCATACTCTTTTTGCTCACAACGAAAACCATTTTTCCTCATTGTATTCCTCATTTTGAGCACCACACTTATTTAAGTAAAGACTCATTATCCCCCAAGATTGGGGTCAATTCATTGTTTTCACTTTTTAGGCTTGGTAATGAGCTATATAACAGAATGAATGAGTAATCAGGCTCAAAGGGCTTAAGCAATGGATAATTGTAAGGTATGCTTAATTTTGCTAGTAGCTTAATCAAGAAAACAAAATGCCTTAGTTATTTCAATATATGCATGCGGGCAAGAGTCAAGTCAAGTTCTGGCGTAGCTAGCAATCATGATGATATAATCACAAGAAAAAAAAAGATGGAAAATGTTATTCCATTCATAATAGGCTAAAATCTCACAAAGGTTTAATGGAGCTTATCACAAAATGATACAAAATTTACATTTTTGTAATCCAATTTATTTTACCAAGATGCCCAAATATTATTCCAATCATACTATTCCAAACAAACTCTCAACATTTCAACATGAAATCTGATGTGAATAAAGGCATGTGTAGTGCAATGTCCATTTTTATTTTTTATTATTGTTTTTATATATTTTTTTGAAATATAACAAATTAAAAATCCTAAATAATAAAATTTGAAATATAACAAGTAAAAATCCTAAATAATTACCCCACACTTAAATTGCACATTTGCCTCAATGAAAGTACAAATATAAAATAAGAGTAAGGAAAGAGAGCTCCTGTTCAAACTTCAGTGTAGGTGGGCTTTCCAAGGATAGTTCTTCTATGTAGCATCTTCAAGCACATAAGCCTCTCATGGAATAGCTTGAGGCGTTGTCCATTTACTTCTAACACTTCTCGGTGTTTTCATTTTTTATTTCCACTGCACCATGAAGAAAAATGTGTAACATACACAAAGGTCAATCATTCGATCGAAGTTTCCCAGCATAATTTTTCAGATGGGAGTTGAACATTAATCTTTTGTAGAAATGAAATTCCTTCCTAGAAACATCTTATCATGAAGTACTTAGTTTTCTCCTTATAGATCCCGAGAGTTCTATAAGCTTCAAGTCTAGCTCTCATGTTGTTGCATTGAAGCGTTTCTTTCTCTCCAAACTGCTTTCTCCATCTCAAGGTTAAACTCTTGAACCGCCCAATAAAGCAAGGGTGTCTATTTCCACTAGGACGGGTGGCATGCCTTAACAACACAAGTCGATAAGGAGACATCCCTATTGGTGTTTTGTGTGGCTGTTTATTGAGCTTAGAGGAGCTTCTTCAAGTCAGTGGCTCCAATTTTTCCAGTTTGGCTGCACATCTTTTTAAGATATGTTCTTTCCTAGTTGTTAGATTTCAGCTTGCTCATTATGTTTGGGGATGATAATGTGTAGGAACTTGTTTCACAACCCCATACTTCTGAAGCAAAGGTCATGGTGCGGTTGGCAAAAGATGAGTGTCTTGATCACTTATGATGGCATGAGTATTCCAAACCTGCAAAAAAATTTTGGATATGATAAACCTGCAACACTTTAGAATCATTAGTCCTAGTGGGTATTGCTTTCACCACGTCAAAACATAATCAACACTAGTAAAATATAGACAAACTAAAAGAATATAGGAAAAAGGCCCATAAAGTCATGCCCTATCACATCAAATATTTCATCAGGAAAAGCATAGGTTATTGAGGGCATCTCACTCCTACGAGTGGTTGGTTGTTCCTGTTATTTGATTGTTCACAAGTTTTTGTAAGTCTCAAAAGCATCTTTAAACAAGAATGGGCCAAAAAGAAACTCGAGTGTAAAGACTTTTCTGCTGTCCGTTGAGGACCATAATGTCTCTAAATTGAGAGGCATGAGAAAAAATGAAGAACTGGATTGAGCCTCATGGTGGAAACACATCCCCTATCACCTGGTCACTACAGAATTTTCCACATATATGGATCATCCCACACATATATTTTGGCATCACTTTGAAGTGTTTATTGTGTTTTCTGGAGCATCTGTCAGGAAAGACTTCAGCACACTAGATAATTTTACTAAATCAACAAACCAAGGAATAACCTCACGCAACTGTAGCAGTTGCTCATAGGAAGACATCTTGATGGGGATAGGGTCCTCATTCATTTCTATTTGCTCAAAATGAGTCTGCCACCAATTTCAGCCCTACTCTTATATGTAATCTCTAAATCAAATTTTTGGAGTAACAACACTCCACCGGATCAATCGTTCGGTTTTGCTTCTGGGTTTCTTCAGCAAGAACTTCAAAGGGTGCATGGTCAGTAAACAACTACTGCGAACCAAACAAATATGATCTAAACTTATCAAATGCAAAAACATAGTTAAAAGTTCCTTTTTTTAGTGGGTAGTTATAAATGCATATGCAGAATCTAAAGTCCTAGAAGCATAATAAATAAAATATGGGCAACCTTACCACCCCTTGTGGCAAGGACTGGCTCCCACTGATAGTTAGATGCATTACACATTTAATTTCAAAAGGGATGTCCAATTGGGTGGTTGTATTGGTGGGAGTAGAGGTCATTGCTGCCTTTAGAATCAAAACATCTTCTTGCATTTGTCATCGAAGGTGAAAACTGACATCTTTTTGCAGCAAATTTGAACAAACGGATAAAGCTATCTTGGCTGAAATCCTTGATAAAGCGTCTATAAAAACCATGTCATGCAAGAAAAGAACGAATCTCGCCGATGCAAGATGGGTAAGACAAATTAGAATATCACATCAATTTTGGCAGGAGTCCACTTCTTATCCCATTTTTAGAGATCACAATGTCCCAAAACTATGCCTTGTTCAACCATAAAATGATATTTTTCATAATTCAGCACAAGGTTAGTTTCAATACATCTATGCAAAGCTCTATCTAAATTTTTCAAGCATGCATCAAATGAGGAGAGCCATACACCAGTAAAATCATCCTATGAAAACTTCAATACAATTTATCTATCAGATAGAGAAAATACTAATCATCAGTTGGAGACTAAAAGTGCCAACAACATGTATAGGACAAACAACATCATCCTATGCAAATGTGCCGAAGGGCAAGTGAAATTAAAGCCTTCTGAATGAGAGGACTGGATGTAGCCATGTTAGTGGTACCAAGATAATTCTATCGTGTCAAATTATTTATTGCTTCCATTGCTTGCTATCTCTAACCAATTGCTTCTACTCCACTTAAAGTCACCAAAATAAAACAAGTTTTTTTATTTTATTTATAAATTATCTAATGTTACCAACTTTGCAAACACACTCAACCCCCTTCTCGTGTTTGCACCTTCAATTAGCAATCCAAGTTTAGCACTTTACATTGTTGAGAAAGATCAAGGTTTAATATGCTGATATAGTGAAGAGTTTGTTGAGGAAACATCAATATACCACCTGTTTTTGATGTAGGAAACGTTTTGAGTATTCGAAAGACAGAACTGAGAAGTTTCTCTATATCACAGAATCTTACTTTGGGACCTTGGTGGAAGATGGTTATATTCGAAGAATGTACAGAGACCATCATTGTCTAAAACATTCATTGTAAAAATTGCAATAATTCTTCAAGGGAGTTTGCAAGTGCACTACAGAGATATCACATAGTATTTATGATAGTGGATTCTGACATATGAGGAGCAAGCATTCAAGAAATAAGGCCAACCTCTAGTCAAAAAGTATTAGTTGTTCAGATGGAAGAAGATGAAGGACATTGAAACAATGTCTTCCAGATTCCCAAACCCTGGTCTTAGGATTTAAGGTATATAAGAAGAGTTTACTACTACTAATCATGTGAAGAACATTCTTAGGAGTCTGACAAGCAAATGAGGGACCTAAGATCACTTCCATTTCAGAAGAAGAGGATCCGAATACTCTAAAGTTGGAAGAATTAATCAGCTCTCGCAGATCACATGAATTGAGCTTGAGAAGATGATCCCAAGAAGAAGTAACACGGCTTTGGGCCTTGAAATTTAGTGAAAGATTCTAAGAGCAACATTAGAATAAGAGGATCAGAGATTCAAATGATAAGAACTTGAAATCAGAGAAGAAGAGATGCTTTCATACAGAAAATTTGAAAGATGTGGCACAACAAAAGGAAGACATTTTCCCAAAGATATTCCAAGCCATCTAACAGAGGAATGATGATAAATATGACAAGAAAATCATCATCTGCTATCGGATGCAATAAACATGGACATTATCATCCATAATGTGTCAAAATATGAGAATAGGGAAACACTGAGAAAGATTCCAGACCCAAGAAGAAAAGTTTTGATTGGCTACATGGGATAATTTGTGGCGGAATCTTTTGATAGATGAACAAGCATATTTGACTATGATGGCTCACATCAACTCTTCCCCTGGATAACAACACAGTTATGACTCTGGAATGGCATCTCAGATGAGAAATTGAGGATTTCCGTCTTTGCTCGATTTGATTTAGTTATTGCTATAAATGATATTTTAAAAAATGAATCAAAATGTATTAAAATTGAAACACTTAGAAAGAAAATACAAATCTAACTGAAAAAATACATGTTTTAAAAGAATCAAGTGCTGGATTTAAAATAGAAATGCACCTCTGAATAGATGATATTATTAACTTAAGACATATATGCAAAATTTGAAAACTGATATTTTATGAACTTAAGCTGAAAGTCAACTCTGAAATAATTAGTATTTAACATCAATTGAAAATACCACATGTAACTTCTCATAAGCATATGAGAATATTTCAATATCGTTCTTGATAATGGTATGAAAAGAGCAGAATGCATCTATGATTTAGTGGTGTTAGTAGGGAATGGTATAAAAAGGTAATAGGATTTCAAGAAAAAGTAATTAAGTCTAAGTTATTCTCTCAGATGATGATTTTGTACTATTTGTATAATAAGAAAAGTCACACTAAAAATATTCTTGTCCTATGCTATCTACATGAAGACAAGAACTTTTTAAGATCTATCAAGCAGCACCCAACTAGATCTGGTACCAAAGGATTAAAAATTGTCTATGTTGGCAAATGTTCTAAGCAATTAAATGAAACACCACAGTCATGGTGCTGGTCAATGGATGTTTGCAATATATGAAGACAAAAAAGTATATGTTCTAAGACCTACCAACAGAAGCAATTGACTCTGTGAATAAGATGGTCAGCACAATACCTATTAGAACTAGAACCATATGATGAACCATAAATATCAGAAAAATATGGAGAGTATCACACAAAATCAAACTAGCAGAGAAATCACACATATCAACAAAACTAAAACTACCAGAAGAATTACCAATTACAATTATTTCCAAAAATACCGATATATTAGTAAACCAAAGTATCAGAAGAACAATAAAAATCAGAGTCTTCTTATACTCCAATCAAATCACTCAGATTGCAAACCTGGATGAGAATCAATCCCTTCATCCAGACTCTCTAATAAGAGAATATGCAAACTCAGAATCTGAAAACCAAAAAAGAAGAACTAAGAGGTGTTCATAGTGAACTGAACTGTTAACATATAGGTGATATGTTTCTCTAAATTTAATTATTGTTATGATATTATAATTACTGTGATAACAAGAAGCTTGATCTTAAATATCAAAGCTAGATAAGTATTGTCATGGTTCTCAAAAATTTAGAGAATAAGAATCACATATTGAACATGCATTAGAAGTAGCGTTTACAACTTTGGTTTTCAGATACAAAGTAGAAAACCACCAGAAACATCACTGATGTTTTGGTTGTATTTAATTTCATTCTTCATATCTGATTTATATTATGTTATATATATAAATGATAGCGTGTTCAGCAAGTGTACTGAATCGTTGCAAGTAATATTAAAACGGTAATACTGAGTGTCGAACTCAAAGATTGCGTTTTACTATTGAATTATATTTGATTACTAGAATTGAACAAAAAGGTTCTCAAGTTGATTGAAATAATGTTTGAAATTAACAACAATAATAAAATTGATCCTTTATAATAAGAAAAATGTCATGGATGAGTTTCACTTCGAATCAAACCTTGGTGTCTAAATTGATCCAAGTTACATAATTCCTTTATTGAGTTATTACCAAATTCTCTTTATTATTCTTGCCATAATGGCTTAGTGACAGAACCTTTAATTCCAAAGTAACCCCTAATTCCTAAGTGGATTTAAGATTAGAATTAAGCCTTACCGTATAGAAATTCTCTTGTAAATTATTGCTTTGCAACTAATTTAATTGGTTTCATGACCTGCACCTATGTCTAGACTACAAATTCATGAATTTCTCATCTCAAGCATTTGTAAAGTCCACTTCCGTTTCAAAATACAAATCGTAGAACATTTTAATGTTGATCAAGCAATAAAAAGCATTAAGCACAGAGATGAGAAAAATAATTCAATAAACTCATTCATATAACTAGAAATCAAATCATAAAAATAAGGGTTTCATCTTGTTACACTCATCCCTAACAAAGAGGGTTTAGTTACTCATGACAGAGATAAAAAAGATAAGGATTAAAGAAGAATTACAAGAATGATTCATGAATGATTCTTGATAAAACTGCTCCAATGATGTTAGAAACGGCCGTCTTTGAGTTTCTATGCTAGGGCACAAGTCTCCCAACTTCCCAATAGTGAAAAAGATCACAAAACAGTAAAAATCTGTGTTTTTATGGTTGCTGGTGCGGGTATCGCGCCCCAGGCGCGCTTGGATGCGCTTGGGCGCGTTTCAACAGTGGCGAATGCTGGGAAAAAGCGCTTGGCTTGCGCTTGGGCGCGCTCCAGCGCTCAGCATCTGCTGTCCGGCGTATATTGCATTTTTCTCCTCTTTCGAGTCAGAATTTGGTTCCGGTGTCTTCATGAAAGTTGTAGCTATGGATCCTAGCTTTCATTTTCATTTGGTTTGACTCCAATTGGACATCTACAACACCAGATATGGCTGAAATACTCTACATGTGTCATGTTGATTTCTCACCAAAATTCAGCACTGCACCAAAACTCAACGCAATGTAAAATTACGAAAAATTCCTACTTAATCACTAAAATAAAACATTTAATTTAACTCAAGGAACAAAAATCAACAAAATATATCAAATAAATCCTTAATTTAACTAGTAGTTGAGGATAAATAAGACTAAAATAGTGGGAAAATATGCATATGATGAAGAGTCATCACAACCCCAAACTTAATCTATTGCTTGTCCCCAAGCAACAATTAATTTCATATTTGGTCCTGTTAAATGCACACTTAAATTCAATTTCTCAAATTACATCAAACTCAAATTTCAATGTTCTTGCTACTGCAAAACATTCATCATGCTCTATGGTTGTTTTCAAAAATACAGACAACAAGATTTGTACACCTTGGCATTCATTCATCAAATTCAACCCTCTCTTCACACAATCTCACCAAAATTTCTCTCAAGTGTTTAGAAAGGTTTATGAATTTATCACTCAAATCCTAGAACATGCATCACGCTACCATAGGCTTGAAAAAATTCTAGTTAGCAATCACAATGCAGTAAACACATACATTTTTGGAGGACTTTCGGGTTGTAATGGGGCTTAGGTAAGGGTAGGACATTTTAGGATAGTAGGCTTTACCACTTGGAGTTAGGCATACATTTTCAGATTATTCTACCATTTTTTTTTTCACCTTTTCATTATGGAGATTCTCAGACATTGACAGAAGAACTTAGAAGATATATTTTATTTTTGTTTTTGTTTTTCTTCTTTCTTCTTTCTTCTTTCATTTTATTTTTCTTCTTTTTATATATTTTTTTTTATTTTCTTTTTCTGAGAATCACCACCCCAAACTTAGAAAGTTGCTATCCCATGAGCAACCCCAAACTTAGAATTTTATCAAAACAAGAATTTTTTTCTACCTAACTCCAAGTAAGGTGATTTAATTAAAGTCAGGTGTTTTGCTTGTAATGTGGCTAGTAACCGAAATAAAAGGGCAAGGCTCAAAGGGGCTAGCAAAGGGTAAATTTTTCATAGGGTAGTTAGAAAGGCTCAAACGACCAATAAAATTGCCTCAATGTATGCATAAATTACAAGTGATGCAAGTCAGAATTAGTGCAAGTTCTAGAGGGATAACACATGTCTGGATAATCACACAACAAAGAATTTAAGTGTTTAGGCTCAAAAGCTCACAGCTAGGATAATAAGAGAGAATATGAACAATCAAAATAAAGCCAACATGCTTATGAAAAGTTAAAATTGTATTTTTGAAAAATTGATGGCATATTAGCCTTCTACAACCATTTAGTAATCAAGAATGCATGCATTAGGAAGGCGTGTCAGCTTGAGCAATAACATAATCTAAGAAATAAAATTTAACTTGCGATATCACAAACAGAAATTTTAAGATTACGTGCAAGTTAGTACAACTGTTTCATCATGATACACATTTAGTGAAAGGAAAAAAAAAACGACAAAACACAAAACATGAATAGAAGAAAGTCACATTACACTGACATTAAACAAAGGAAACGAGAAAACAGAAAGAAGCATGACAAACAACAGAAAGAAAGAAAAAG